>VVHJ01052431.1:0-29139 GCA_015107715.1 Tylochromis polylepis
CCATTTTTATGCAACGCAATGATGGCTGCACACGTTTCTTTGCAGGTCACCATGGTTAACAATGGAAGAACAATGACTTCAAGCATCACCCTCCTTTTAACATGTCAGGTCTGCCATTCTAACCCAATCAGTCTGACATAATGATCTCCAGCCTTGTGCTCGTCAACATTCTCACCTGAGTTAACAAGACGATTACTGAAATGGTCTCAGCAGGTCCTTTAATGACAGCAATGAAATGCAGTGGAAAGGTTATTTTGGGATTAAGTTCATTTTCATGGCAAAGAAGGACTATGCAATTCATCTGATCACTCTTCATAACATTCTGGAGTGTATGCAAATTGCTATTATAAAAACTTAAGCAGCAACTTTTCCAATTTCCAATATTTATGTGATTCTCAAAACTTTTGGCCACAACTGTAGACTAGTTGCTCCAAATATATTTGATACTGCCCCTTAGTGACCATACACTGAATAAAAAAAGTGAATAACATTTAGACTATGGCCTCCCGAGCTCTGCACAACCACATGGGGCCCTTTAGCTTGTGAAATTACAGTAATAGTAAAGTAATTGCTTGATAGAATAAAGCACAGGCCTTTGTCACATGATTATGTGCTATGCTGTTGCACAATTGACTACATGTTTGGATCATGTTTCTTTCTTTTTTTATTCAAATGTGTTTTTGTTTTTTTAATTATTATTATTTTTATTATTTTATTTTTTGTCTTTAGGTGATGTTTATTCAAAACAAGGGTCAAGTGACAATGTCCATTGAGCTGCTGGACACTGAAGAGGCCCAGGCTGATGACCCACTAGATGTTCAGGTAAACACTTATTTATTAACAATAAACTTGTTTACACACCAGAAACTTGGAAATGAATAACTGAACTTTGATTAAACTTGTTGGAACTTGCTCTTTCCTCTTTTAGTGCCTGTCGAGCTACATGGAGCAGTTTGTAGGAACAGAGTCCAGTCTGTGCTCTCAAGCAGAGGGCTACTTCTTCAAACCTGTATTTCTGCCCAGGTATGACAGATGAACATGGTAAAGACTTATTTCCAACTGCTTTAGGCTGTGTTTCTACATGTACTCCAGCCACTTATGTGACTGTATAAATAAAAGCAGAATAAAGGTGTGACAGTTTATTCCAGACAGTAGAAATGGATCTGTTCAAGGATTTCTTTCCTAGTTGAAATATATTATATTTCATTATACTTGAAAAGGAAAAACAAAAGTACATTTGAATTCCTGCACACCTTCTGCGTTATGCATATTATTTTGAATAAACGTTGTGCTGTCATGGTGCACTCCCACTTTGTGCACATTTCTCTCCTATGTGTATTAGACTGGACATAATTTGTTCACAAACTTCAACTAAAAATCAAGTAAAACTTACAAAACTATGTTCCCAAATTGATTTTGATTGGTTTCATTTTTTTTTTTTAGTTTTTTATGTCTGGTTCGTTGTGCCTCAGCTAGTAACATTCTGGGAACGCTCTCTCAAAGGGTATCTGTTGACATGATCTGCTGTCATCTCAGATAACATTTGTAAAGATCAACAGGGTATAACTGATGTCTTTCAGGCACTCTGAGAATATGTCAAAGCAATTTTTTTGTAATCGGCACTGTGTCTTGATTTTTCCAGGAACCTGCGCCGTTTTCGCCGCTGGCAGGTGCGACAGGTGGAGGCGATGCGCTGCAGGAGAGAGTGGCACCGCCAGCTGGGTGTGGAAAACGCCGGCAGTCTTGACTGTCGATTTAAACTCAACACTCATAAGATGGTGTTTGTCATGAACTCTGAGGACTACATGTATCGCAGAGGGGCCCTCGTCAAGGCCAGGAAGGTAGGCTGGCATCTAAGTTTAATTTTAGACATCCGTCCTCCATGTGGGTCTCATCAGTGTTCTGGTGAAGAAAAGAAATCCAACCCTGCTAGTTTTCTGCTTGTTAAATCCGGTTTTGTCTCTCAGTGACAAGTCTCTGACAGTTTGTCTTCTTCCTTCACAGTCACAGCACAGAGTGGCAGCAAGCCAGCACGAACGCTTCGACAAGTGGCACCAGAGCTGGCTAACCAATCACGTTACAGCCTCGGCTGAACGCTCCGTACAGAACTGGCTAATGGGCGAAGATGAGGAGGATCTCATCCCCTGCAAGACTACCTGCCTATCAACTGAAGTGAAGGGGCAGATGGTCAACAGATACCAGGTTCATTACAGCAGTAGCAAAGCCCCTTCTTCACCGTAGAGGCCTGCACAGAGATGGACAGTAACGCGCACGCACGCACGCACGCACACACACACACACACACACACAGATAAATGCATGAACGCAAAGGACATACGTACACTAAACACAGACATAAACAGCTGCAGTCACATCTCTCCACATTCCTCCACAACATGCTCACTCATTCACTCTGACTAACGGATGAAGAAACTGGCAGAAATGCAGTGAGTCAGTGAGTGAGTGAGAGGAGTGATGATGTGGGGACAAGGGCCAGCAGACAGTGAAGTAATCAATGAGAGCGAACTTGGCCCTGATTGATGGGACGAGTGGAACACACCAGGACAAACGGAGTTCATCATCCTCAGCATCTTCATCATTCAAGCTTATATGGTGGCAGTAAAGTTAATAAGGCTGATGGACAGAATCAGCTGATCAGGTGAGGAGTCATGAGATCATGGAATTTGTTTGAGAAATGTGAATGTCTGTTTTGTTTTTGTTTTTTTCTTTTCTTTTTTTTTTAATAAGTCAAGTGTAGTTTTTAGCCTCTAAAGCCGGAGAGCCTGCCTGTTGGTTGGCTGGTTTATGTGTGTTTATATGGGGAGATTATGGTAAACGTGTGTATGTATGTGTATCCTGCTCTCTTCATTTTTGTCTAATTGTAGGTCCACTGCAGGC
The DNA here is from genome assembly GCA_015107715.1 of Tylochromis polylepis. Classification (NCBI taxonomy): domain Eukaryota; kingdom Metazoa; phylum Chordata; class Actinopteri; order Cichliformes; family Cichlidae; genus Tylochromis; species Tylochromis polylepis. The sequence goes on from VVHJ01052431.1 coordinate 2,899, forward strand.
TCTACAACTATAGTAAATGCGTTATTACTGTATGTGCATATATATACACACAACAGGGATCCTGTATTTTTATATATGCATCTACACAGGTTGATCGATACATCTAAAGATCATGTGGTTCTTTACAGTGTTTGCTGTCAGCCAACTCTTGATGTTTGTTGTTTATTTTTTTGTATTTCCCCCCTTTTTGTGTTGTAGCTAAACAAGTTATCACTGGGGCAAAAAGGAGTCCTTAAGATTAATTGGTTTAATATTAATGAAGATCAAATTATGTATCATATTCATCACCAAATGTTTAATTTTGCATTGTTCTTTTTTTGCATACTGACATTGAAAATAAAATCGAAATATCAGTGTTAAAAATAGAATGTATAACATTTATCCTGTATCAGTTATCATAAAATAAACAACCTAGTTGTGAACTTCTTAGATGTTGACTAGCAGCTTGTTTGTCGTTGAGTTTAACCCACATAGTCTGGCTGATGGAACTTACAGTCACTGTTCAGTGGAGTGTCTGCATGTGCATATGGAGCCTGTGTTTATAAAAAAAAACCCAAAAACAAACAGCAAATCTGACAGACAAAAAAGGAGCTCAAACGACAATGGTAGAAAACCTGCAGCTGCTTTGATACTAAATAGTCATTTTTAAAGGTATGTGCAACACCGTGCAAAAGTTTTGACAGCCTTCATTTATATTTTACTTCCAAGGAGACGGACGTTCTTGTCATTTTTTTCAAAAGTGCTCTTGAGCAGTTGTTCTCCAGGTTTTCATAAGGTCTTTCAGAGTTTTTCTATAGACATTGGCTGATTATTTTTACACAGTTGTCGTACAGTCATGTACCTATGAATAACTGAAGAATTAAAAATACACCTTACCCAGTGTTGTAACAGACATCTTAGCAAGAAACCAATTTTAAATTGTATCTTTAGGCATGTAGCTACCTTCAGCATATCACAAAACAGAATATGTTGCCATTTCTTAGTTGAATCTATGAAAAATGCCAAAGATAAAACAGTTTGACAGGCATGGAATAGTATTTTTGCAACATAAGATTTTGATCTGCTATGTAAAACCAATCTGCGAAGTATCTGATTAATAATGGCTTCGTTTTTCAGCGTGACAGTGACCTCAAACACACTGACACACTGTCAGTGCAGTAAAAGCATACCTCCCCAGATCCTGGACCTCAACATTTTTAAAGCAGTGTGGGATCATCTGGTAAGAGAACAAACTTTTACACTGCATTTCCATTTGTTTGCACAAGCTTCAATAAATTACTGCACCAATTTCCCATTTTCATAGCACAATATACAGAAATGAGTGGTGACTCAAGACTTTTGCACAACTCTGTATTTAAATAAGAATAATCATTTTCCACTTTTCCAACAAAACAAATATAATGGGCTCAGTAGTAGGACTTTGTTGCAAATTAAATAATTATTAAATTATGTTCAGATTTATCTAGGTAAACTTAATCTGCTCTAGGATCCTGGTCACATGACATGGCTAAACGCTCCAGAAGAACTATAAAACTGACGCAGTGCCAGGGTGGTTTCCAAGGTTGGTATTAAACTTTTTTTTTTCCCCTGAAGGGGGAGAAAAACTGTTGTGATGCTTCAAGCTGGATTATGAGTGCTTTCTTACATGATGATTCAACAAAGTTCATGGTGTTCTCCTTTGATTTTTGTGGGTGCTTTCTCTCTGCCAAGAAGCGTGATTTTTCAGGCTTCTCAGAATGATTCATTTCTCCTGGTTGGCACGCTGAATGTGACAGCGTCTGTCTGCCCACTGGGAATTTCAAAAAAGAAAAAAAAAAGAGAGAGAGACCTCAAATCCCCAAAGGCTGCCAGCGCTGTTGGACAGACCTACTTGAGCGCAAGAGCGGGTGAATAATCAACTTCAAAACCACACAATACAGTACAGACTATGAATCATTTTAAAAAAGCAAAAGAAACCGAAGAGCCCTGTTAAAGTGCAGAAACTAACAATGATGCATGTGTGTTGAGGTGTATTTATATATTCACAGAGCTGCATCAGGGCCCCGCTGCAGGGTGGAGACGCAGATCCAAGATAAAAATTTACAGAACAGAATATGTAGCAGTGGTTAAAAGAAGAGTCAAGAGGCGGAGTGAGTTTTAAAAATAATCGTGGTTTATAAAACCCAGATATGACAGGATCACCAAAGTGTATACAGAAATACAAATACCATCAGAAAAACCATCATAGAACAGTGTTATACACTCGACATGTACAAACTACTTTGTAAAAGGGACTCGGGGAGGATGGTTCAGAATGTAAGACAGTTTCCCTTCTTCATGTCTCTTTAAGTCACATTTAGCCACAATGTAGTTATTCTGTCATCTTTTTTTAATTTTTAAGTATCTTATCAAAGTAGAACATCCATCTACCAAACTACAGGTACTATCACGTTCAGCTAGTTTAGAGAAAAGGGTACAAACAACATCGAGGGAGGGGATGCACAGATATCGAGCACTTTAACATTGTGAAGGCTTCAGCAAGCAGTGAAAACAAAACCTTCACTCATGAGTAAAAAGAAAAAAAGAGGGATGTCAGGGCTTATCATCTAACATCTGTACAAAATAACCCTGTTTTTTGTTTTTGTCAGCAGGTTACATACACTGAACATCTGCAGACAGACACTAATCACTAAAACATCTGTTTTTCTCACATCAAAGCACCTTGAAATGCTTCCAGTGAGCAGATAAAGATCCTTCATTAGTTTTATCAGATATTCAAGAAATACACGGGTGGATCAGTTTAGCAGTATCTTGTTGTTGTGGTGTGGGTCCTCTCCGGACTGGGGTCTATTCCTGTGCCGTCCCACCGTACAGCAAAGTGCTTCTGTCTGCAGGGTGGCTAACAACAATAGATATGATGTCCACAATATTTTCATGCACATTCACAAATGTATGAACAGCGCCACAGCTTGAGGACACTGGAATCCGTCCCCCCACCTCATCCTTCTCCATGAGCCCCGTTTATATCTAAATACAAAGGAATCACCAACAAGGTACGACTTGTCACGTTCTCCATCTTTGTGGATTCGTTTTTTTTTTCTTCTGTTTTTATACAAACACGTTTCAACAGATTTACACATGGAGGGGGGGGGAGTGCAGGATTGTGAACAATCAAAAATCTCATCGCCTCCAAAATACTGTTTGTTCTGGAGCAAAAATGGCAACGTATGAAATCAATCATTGTCAGTGGCTACAATGATTACTAATATACACATTATGTCAAATAAATTAACATCTATGTACAATGTAAAACAAAAAGCAGCATGCAGGCAAGACAATGGAGCCTTTTTACAAAACTATCTGCTGTAGTGTTTGTGCTCTCTGACACGAGAGAGTCAATGTGTGTGAGTGTCATGTTTAATGTGTGTACAAAGTCATGCTGTGTGTTCAGTGTGTTTAAACGGACAGACGCTCTATCCACCTTCCAAACTTTAAACAGATACGGCACAGGTTTTACTTTCTAGCTTTTCAAGTTCACATTAAGCTCATTGCACAATGAGGCTTTTCAGCCTTTCAGCCACTATGAGGGGGAGAAAAAAGAAAATCAGAAACGGGAGAAAATTCTGTAATAAATCGGTCTTATTGCTCCCTGGGCTTTGTCTCATGACTGGTGGGTGGTGACACAGTGTAGCCACAGGGAGGAACAGCAGAGCAGAGAGAGAGGGTCAAAGACACGCACACGTAGACACCAGCGTTAAAGCATCGCCATCATTTCTCTGACAGCCAGGGGGCCTTTAACAGGAGAAGAAACTCGAAAACTTAAACCAGTGGGTGGTAATAGCAGTCGCCAGACACACAACACATTTATCTCAGCTGTTACTGGTTACATTTTGAAATTATTGAGGCAATGCTTAAGCTTAATGACTAAGCAAGTGTGTGTTAGCTGATAGGGATACTGAAGCAAAGACACCTGACTTTCCGTGGCTCAAAATTGTCACAGATCATGGATATTGTTATTAAAAAAGCCTTACATGTGAAGGGCCCTGGTTTAAGACTGGGAAGAGAGTGGGATCACAGCTAGAGTACTTCTAGTACTCATCCCATGTCTGAGTGATTGCATCAGAAAGAGCATCCGGTGTAAAATCTGTACCAAATCAAGCATGCAGATCCATCCACTGCGGCAGTCCCTCGGGAAATAAAGCCACAGCCGAAAGTACTTTGTTGTTAAAGAGCTAAGAATGAGCTTATTAAGTGTTTGACCACTGCCAAGTCCCCTGATGGTCTTAGAGGTAGCCCAGTTTTGTTTTGTTTTTTTAATCCTTATGGATGTTACTGCCCAAACAAAACGACCGTTTACCTGCAGCTGGATGGAAAACCACCTCATCTGGCAACACTGCAGCACTGCCGTCAGTAATCATGGGAATTATGTTATTTTGGATGGGAGGCAAAACATTGTCATCAATGTAAAGAAGTCCAGTCGCCTAATTTTCAAGCACTACTCAGGACTACCATGACCCAGATGGCAGAGAACCAAAACAATAGTAGGCTGTCCCCAAATTGGAAGGAGAACCAAATTAGTTCATATTAAGACAAGATGCAAAAACATTATCCAGCACATGAGTTTTAAAACTGATGGGGCTTTCATCTTAATCTGTACAGTAAAGATAAAAGCAGAAAGGTATATTTTTTTTTCTCACCATTTCAGGAGGATCACTTTTTAAAAAACAAAACAAAAAACCCCCATTCTTTTCTTGTTATAAATCTCTCCGTGTGCACTCAGGTTTGGTTAATGCACCTCAGTGAGTTCAGTGGATTCTAAAAGTGCTCCACATTTTACCTGGGCCACGTTCCAGAAAGCAGGTTTAGTGAAAACTTTGACTTTGTTAACATGGAGATGAGAGAAACTCTGGATTATATGTTTTAGAGAGAGAGAGGATTAATTTAACATTTGGTCAGTTACCGGGGTAAAAGACTGTCATTAACCTGCTCACTGACAGATTTTCTTTAAAGAACTTCTGAGGTTTTCTCATTCATGCAGTCAGTACTAAAGCACCAAGTGGAACACATTAATCTGCAGAAGTTTGTCCTTACAAACAGTGCAATCCCATTTATATGTTAGCTTGTTGTTTATGATAGTTAACGTGGCTGCTCTTATAATAAATCTGTCATCAGTGTAGCAGCAGAGTCAGTGACCACAGGATACCACGGATTTATTACCGGCTCTAAATAATGGGATCTATAGGATACATCTTTCTAGCTCCGTGACTCTGTGGGCAGTAAGGAATCTGTCAGGTTGTCCATGCACTGATACCTATAGTGTGCATTACTTTAGCAATCGCTGTTTAATTAAAGCTATGCAGTTATGCAATGCCCCACATCGCAGCCTTCACATTGGAGATGTGCGTCTTCAGTGGCTTTCAGGTTCTGAACGCAGTTTAAAATAAGTTTGTGAATCAGGAATCAGGACATATCCAGATACTTTGGATGTGTCCTGATTCCATTTCATTCTGGAATATGTTCACCTTTTGAAATAAAGCAATACTTTTAAATAGATGTCTACAAATAATTTATTTTCCACTGCAATTGTGCCATACTCAAAACTCAGATATAATTTGGCTGGATTCTAGTTTTATCTGTGAACGAAAATTCAGTTTGAGTAAAGGATGACTGAGTGGACAATGCCGACTTTGACCCCCTATTTTTTTATTTTATTTTACTTTTATGTTAAATGTCATAGCCCACATTGAAACCCATTATTTCTCTGTCCACTGGATTTAAAAGGCTCTTTAAATGGCTGATCAGCGCTCCACTGATCACAGCTTACTTTCGCTACTCACACTCAAAGTTGATTCAAACTAACTCCGATCAGCTTGTTCTGGAGCTGAAAACCTAGAATTTGTTGAACCCACTTTCTGGAACAGAACCCAGCTCATCAGTAGTGCCTCTACTTATGTTACTGTGATTTCCAGCCTGCAAGCAAACTTCAGTCTGGTATTAAGTGTTCGGTTTTCATATCAGTTGGCAGGCTTGTTAAAGGAAGCTACCCTAGCCACAGTCACATTCATAAAAAATAAAACTTTGGTAATTAATGTAAAGAAAAGCAATGCATGTACATTTGCTGCAGTTAACAGGGCACTTTCACGCACTAATTAGAGGTCAGGGATAAACGAAGGTCCTAACTCTGAGCTCATTAAAAATGTGGCACAAGTTCAACCATGAAAAACATTCCAAATATTATAAAACACATTAACAATCATCATGAGGATGCTCCAACTAGTCTGACAACACATGTAAAAGGACTTAAGAACTACAACAGAGTTGTAATGCACATCAAATATTACAAAGAAACTTCACAGACTTAGAAATGTTTGAATCAAAACTTCCCTTTTTGTGTACAAGTACAAGATTTTGTGTAATAAAAGCACTTTTCCTGCAAGTGCCTCCGGGGTTGTGATTGTACACTGATGCGGTTACAACAAAAAAATATTAAAAATTTAAAAAAAAAACGAGAGAGAGAGAGAGAGATGGTGTATAAAAAGAATCAACAGGTTGAAACCAGTTGTTTTGTTCTGATATGCTGTGATATGTGTGTAGAGTCCTTCCTCCGGTTTTGTGTTTATTAGTGTTTAGTCTTTTGATTGGCTTAGTCTTCTCCCTGTTGATCCTAGTGTAGGTGTGCAAACAGTCGTCGGTAGCCTGTTTTATGCAGTGTCTTCTAAACAAATTCAGGAAAAAAAGAAGAGAAGAATCTACAGAAAAGTAAACGACAGATATTAAAAAAAGTCAGTTTTAAAAAAACGAAGAAGAAGAGGATAATCCCCGGGCAGTGCGGTCTTATCTTGCCGGTTATGTGCAGAAGGTTTCCCTTGATGTCTGTCCGTCTGTCTGACTGTGTGGCTGTATTTCTGGGTGGCATTAGCTCTCTCCTCACCTGCAGCAATATTATACTATACTTGTGCTTCAGCAGGTCTATCTTTGTGTGTGTTTCTACATTATAGGTGTGTGTGTTGTTTATTGTTTCTATACTTATAAAGACCAACTGTACTCACAAGGACGTAAAGATGAGGTAAGTTTTCCAGACGTGAGGACAGTGACTGACGGTCCTCACTGCTTTAAAGGTTTCTAGACTGAAGGGTAGGCATACACATTAACACTACGAGGGAGGAGGTTTGAGGTCAGGTGTTAGCGAATGAGGTCTTTATAAGTACAGTGTTGTAAAGTGTGTGTTTGTGTGCGTGCGTGTGCTGATGCTGTGGACTCAGCTGAAGGCCTCATCATCAGTATCTTCAATTAGCACCTTGGTGTCCTTCTTCGATCTGAAATAAAGAGGATTGAAAAAGAGAATTAGACATTATCTGAAAAAACCGAGACTTCATTTCACGTTGGGTTACTTGTACATTACTACTTGTAATGTATTCATATTTGTATCTTGAACTATTTAAAAAAAAAAAACCCAGCATGGACTGCTTTTCATGCACTCAGTTGTCAGTGTTGTCTTCACATAAGTCACACTATATGGACAAAAGCACTGGGCCACCTACACATTACACCTGCAGGAGCTGCCCAACCACTGAAACCCATGCCATGAAGCTCCTGGTGCACAGTTATTGTGCTGATGTTAATAAAGGTTTGGAGGTCTGCAGTTATTGAGAGTTTGAGTTGAGAGTTTTGACAATTTTTATGCACTCTGTAACACTTTGTGACTTTAATTCAGATATGTAAAACAAACAAAGGCATATACGGCATTTAACAAATTTATTAGACCACCTGTCATAAAAGCAAGAAAACACAAGTATTATTTAAATCATATGTTTACTACCAATTTTGAGCTAGCACACTGTACTTCTCTGAGAAGTTGGAAATTAATCAAGCATGGCACTCAACCACTAAAACTATTTTTGTGTTCAGGAATTAAAGTAAATAACTGTAATTTTACATCTTAATAAAAAAAAAAAGTCCTTTACTATATTTTTATGATTTTTTGTAAAACAGCAATACTTATATAATTTTAGCATTAAAAATATCATTTTGACTAAAAGAGCATGCATATATGATTGGATTTTTGGTATCTTTTCATAGCTTTAGTACTGTGCCCGAATACTACGATGTGGGAAAAGGTAAGTTCAGATCCTGGGGTTCTCCCATAGAAATAGAACATAAGGGACCTCAGCTGAGTGATGTTATGGTGCAGGCATTAATGCACCATAACATCTGGACACTTCCTCTGCTGAAGGAACAACTGTTTTTTATTTTTTTATTTTATTTGGGTGTAGGTATCTTTTAACACATTTAATTTATGAAAAAATGAGCAGTTTTAATCTACAGTAGTATCAACTTTGCACTCTTCTTCAAGTAAAATAGAAGTGCATGATGTCAGGCACACATATGATTTCTTACTGTGAGGTGGACAGCAGGGGGCGTCGGAGCGACAGGCTGTGGGACCTCTTCCAGGTCTTCTTGCCCGAGCGGTTCCGGACTCCGTCCTCCTGGTCCATCATCTGTTCCAGGAGCGTCTGGTCATCAGCGTTGAGCGGCGCCACAGAGATATCTCGAACCGCACGAAATTCACCACAGTTGTTCAGGTGCTCGTTCTCCAGACGGAAAAAGTTCCACACAAAACGCCTGCAGTGAGGAAGATGAGGAGGACGATATGAGTCACCGTGAGTGCTCTCTGAAGCTCGTCTGCAGGGACGTGTAAGGAACAAAATTTATTCAGACCCACCTGAAGACCTCAAGAGGAGCTAGCACGGTGGCCAAGATGTCGCCCACAGAGTTGATCTTGGTCATTGTGATCAGAGAAATCTGGATCGTCCAGGCAAAACGCAGGATCACATCTTCCACAATAGCACAGTAGTAGTAGGCCTGGACACAGAGCAGACAGTTAGTGTCTGTTTGTGTGTGATGTGATGCGCATGGGGATTAAACCAGACACTACCTTATGTGGATAAACGATTTCTTCTCGGAGGAAGATGTTTTCGCCAGCTCCACGATCAAACAGACCCCAGTCCATACGCAGATCCCAGATCAGTGTGTACAGGGAACTGATGATTGAGAACACAATCAGAAGGTAGAAGAACGTGTTGGCATCTGCGTGACTTTGTTCTGAAAGAAAACACACAAACACAACTTGTGTCAGAGCTTTGCATTCAAGAATTTCCTCTGGTTTTAGCTAAAGTAAAGAGAAATGAAACCTACAACATCAGTACACTCAGAGTAGGGTTGCAACTTTTCTATTATCACTTTTACCACTAGAGGGAGCCCTTCTGCCACGAGTAGACCAGCATTGATTGATTAAATAGATATCCTTAGAGAGCTATAACACTTCAGTGTTCACGTTTCATTATGCCTGCACTAAAATTTACACACTTGCAGCCCACAGCTTAAAAAAAAAAGAGCGTGAAAAGGTGTTGAGGCTTGTTAAAGTAACCAGACAGTTTTGGAGAATCACCAAAACTAAATGGACTAAAACAATAAACAGCAGTTTCTGTTTGTTTTTCACTGTCTTTTAATCTGAACAGTTTCATATGCCAGTAATCAGCGACAGTTAGACCACTGCCTAGTGGGAACAGGAAACATCAAGTTTTGTACTTGGATGTACTCCTCTTCACAGGTTCGTTACATGCACCTCAAAGGTCGTCTGCATTAACTTCAGGCCCTGGTGATGCCTTAATGTGATAATTGTGAATTTTTATTTAAGACCATGCCCTGTTGGCATGGCATTTCGCCATGAACTGGTAAGCTACCCATGAGTAGCTAGGAAAGCTTAAAATGCCATGAAATTTGGCACACGCCTCGAACGTGATGAAGGCTTTCATGTTTTATGGGTCTTTTCTGTGGGTGTGGGAAAATAGCGCTATAGCGCCACCTAAAAAATAAAAAAAATAAGTATAAGTATTTGTGAATGAAATTTGACTCATATCTATTTAAACAGATTTTAGACAATCAGTGTGGGTCAAATAATGGTTTTAGGGAAATGTATGTAGCATGTCTGTACTTTTTATGGGGCAGTTGTGTCAGAGGTCAAGGGGAGCCTTGACATTGTCAAGAAAACTCTGTGTTCACACCATATTTGCCCAGGTTCCTGCAGAGACGGGCACCTACTGGTCTTTGCAGGATCAAGGGGGAATCTTCAAACAGTGAAACAGCAAAACGGCATAGGAGTGGTTATATATGATACACGTGAGGAAACAGGTCTCCAGTCTGTCAGAGACAGACCGATAACTATTCACGCTTACATTCACACCTACGGCCAATTTAGAATTTCCAGTTAACCTAACCCCATGTAGGTCTTGGGGCTGTGGGAGTTAGTTGGAGTGCCTGGAGAGAACCCATGCAGACACGGGAAGAACATCCAAACTCCACACAGAATGGGAATGGTAAACAGAGTGGTTATTACATAGCACCTTTCTACTCAGTTTAATCACACAAAGCCTCATTCACTCATTCAGACACACATTCATACATATGATTTTATCTATGTTTAAGCACTTTTAACCTAACATTCACACAGTCACACTCCATTGGATGCAGCAAAGAGCACTTATGGGATGCAGTATCTTACCCAAGGATTCTTCACCACGTAGGCTGGAGAAGCCAGGATTGAACCACTGACTTCTTACTAAAGGAAAGAAATTATTTGGAAGACAAGACCTTCTTGCTGTAAAGTGATAATGCTAAATACCGCACCACCATATCGCTCTTTATGTTTGAGGTAAAACAGGACCTGATGTTGTGACAGTAGATTTTTTTCGTCCAAAAACAAATGTTGTAAATCCTAAAAAATACACTTTCTCTGCTCTCTGAAACATGAATGAAGGATTAATCATCCATTTATTCATAGTCAGATAGGCTTTATACATTCTACATACATCTGTAGTTTAAATTACAGACACTTCTTAAGCCATTCTTAATCATACTAAGCATTAGTGTTAGCACAGTGTTTTACATTCATCTGTTCTGGCCTGAGAGTCTCAGTGCTGTGAAACGGACTGATCAAATGTTTTTTTTTTCTTTAACAGGACCTCTACGCTAACAGTAATTTTTAATTTCAAGTTCTCTAGTTTCTAGATAAAGTACTTTTATGTAGCATCCTATTTGCTGCTGTTGACATTAACATTGCAGCAGACCAAGCTAAGTGCACAGACGTTAGCTGTATTCATCATGATAATTATTATTTGTTAAAGTGCTCTCAACTGTAGGCTGTACAACAATCTCCAGTTAGTTTACAGCTGTTTGATGTACTGCCTAATGTCACAGTGTTTTTATAGCTGTGCTCAGCAGCGCCCGCGTGTCTCTGTGGGAGCGGTGTGGATGTGATTTTCTTGTTCCTCAGTGGGCGCCGATGTATAAATCAGCACCCAGTGGCCTTTCACATTGACTCACACAGACAGCAGCCACCAGGCAGAGATCGGGCTCACTCCCATTTGTCATAGTCACTGCTTCTTCATGCTGCCAGCCTACGAGACGCCAGGGATCAGAACCGGGACATTTCTAACAGAGAATTACTGCTGTGCTGTTCTGTTAACTGCTGCCTCCATTGTGCTGCTTGCTGCATCAGCTGAGTGATGGGATGGAACTGGTCCCTACGGCCACACTGAGGTCTCCCAGCTGTAGATTAAACTTAGTCCCGGATAATAGACTCTTTTCACTGGACAATATCCACTGATGTGATTTCCTTTAGCTTTAAAGTACTGAGGTATTTAACCCTTCACTCCCTGGTGCTGTTTTTCCACTGGGATCGCTGTTGGGCCATTAAGAGGTCAACCATGGTGGGATGGGCATTGATTGAATTGGTCAGGATGGACTAACGGTGGTTACTTGCTCCTGTCACACACACTCAGTCTCTATTTACCTTTCAAACACATGCACACAGACACTGTTGTTGTCATGGCCAGTCAATGCTGATAAAGACAGAGCACATCTTTTGCAACAGGTCAAGTTCCAAAAGAGGGAAACGACTTCAAAACAACAAGAATCTCGGCTGTTAAATTCTTTTTCAGCTGTTCCTTTTCACTGTTAAGAATCCAGCAGAGACCACTCAATCTCACAGCGGCTGTTTGTTTTTGATTCTCTTACTTTTATCTGAGAGTTTTAGTTAATTTTCACTAAGTATCACACGTTCTTGGTTTAGTTAGTTAGTAGTTAAAAATACAGACATGTATGAGGGAATTTTTGATGCAGCCCAAGGATTCCACACTGAGGCATGAAGGCATGAAACATGAACAGTAGGCAAAAGGTTAATATGGAAATAGACAACTCCCCCCACACTTCCCCTCCCGTGGTGCTGTCACAAAGACTGGATAACCTTAGATTTTGAAACACCATCTTCTTCTTCATCTTTCGGTTATTCCCTGTTGGAGTCGCCACAGCAGATCACCTGCTTCCATCACCCCATCCGTTGCGAGGATGCACACCAACGCTCTGCATGTCCTCATTCACTACGTCCATGAATGTGTCTTCCTCTTTTCCTCCTGCCTGGTAGTTTGATCTTCAATATGCTTTGTATATATAATATATCATATATCCACTATCCCTCCTGACTGTATTAGGGTGATTAGAACTTTTTAACTTTCTCAAGAGCTCTCCTCCTCAATCCTATCCCACCTGTCCTCATGTGTCACTCAGCCTGTTCACCTATTTGCCTCCTCAAGCGGGATTCTTTTTCTTTGATAAAAGAGTTTCAACATTTAAATCTTAGAATCATATCTCTGTCATGTCCTCACCTCCCTCTGGTGCCCTTGCTTTCTTGCTACCTGCTGTTCTTCCAAAACCTAGAGTAACATCCAGTGTCCGACAGGACTGCACAGTGAAAGTTAAACATAGAGGGAGCCGATCTAAAAGTCCCCGGCATCATTATTATATAGGTAATACATTTATTTCATAATAGGTGAAAGCAAATAACTTTATAGCCGATTTCAAACAGCATATCATGTGCGTTTAAATTGTTGGATATTGTTACAGGGTACACCTGAGGCATTTAACTATATTGGCTGGTTATCACCTTACATATGTTTTCAGTAGGGCCACATAAGAGTGATTTCCCCTTTGGTTTTACTATTAAATGTGCTAGAGGCCCAAAAGTACTGGTGCAAAGAAATAACGCGATAGTTAAAATGAGAGAAAAGACCAACAATGACATCCAGCTATTTTTTTTCTTTAATTATATATTTTTTCTTTAATACCTCATTAGTGATCTGTGAGCCCCCCGGATTTATCTTGTGCCCTGTTGGAGAGAGACTTACAGTTTCACTTCATGAATAAACCATGTAAAACATCATTCGATCAGCTACAACAGCACAATGCTTTTCAAATATTAATGCATAAGTACAAACAACCTAATACTATTGTAGTATTGATTGATGTATATGATAACAACCACAGTTCCAGCGGTCAGTTTTAGGTGCTTTTAGTTGTAATATTTTATATACATTTTCAGATAACACCTTTGTGTTCAAAGTAGGGTTTAAAATGCCATTTTTACACTGTTGTCTCAGTGCTTTTAGATAAATCAAGGATCTGAGTACTTATTCCACTCCAGCTCAGACTTTTTCCAACCAAATATGTTATTTACAACTTTATTTTGATTATTTTACCTATTACCTCCATCTCAACATGATTGTCCAGTATTGGACATGTGCACTGATGAAGTGCATCTTCTGTGCACATGTCCAGTATTGGACATGTGCACAGAAGATGCACTTCATCAGATTTTCACCTTGTATCTGAATCAAGATGTGCTTTACTAATAGTAACAAGAGTCTGCTTTTTGGACTTAGCAGGGGTGAATCAGAGTTCAAACAGATGGCGAGAGAGAGAGAGAGAGAGAGAGAGTTTTCATTCAAAGCAGAGCTTTTATCTGTTTTTGGTAAAAGTGTGTGTGCGTTTGACTAGCAGTGTGTCAGTGTGTGTGCTGCAATTCCTCTCCTGATAATGAACGAGGGGTCAGTACTTGAAATTAAGTTATAAAAGCTGTCAGTTTAGGGCTCATCTCTATTCCAGCAGAGTCCGGCAGACATGTGTTCAGCCCGGGGCTGGTAATTCAATTCCTCTCCTCTCCTCTCCTCTCCTCTCCTCTCCTCCATTATTTCCGTTTTGATATCTTTTAAATCTTAGAATCTCATCCCTTTCATGTCCTCACTTCCCCCTGCTGCACCCTTGCTTTCTCTCCTACCTCTTCCCATTAAATTTTCCATTTTTACTTTCCTCTCAGCGTCCTATCGCTTCTAAATTTACGGATTCTTCTCTACAGCCATCTCAGTTCATTTCCACCCCTCACCACCACAGTTAACCTCACACATAGACCAGCAGGAGTCATGTTGCTCGGGGTTATTTTAGATGTTTTAGAGGATTTGATGTTACAGATGGAGTGATCTCTTTGAAACCATGCCTGCAATGACTTTACACTGCACTTTGCGATTTACCTTTAACATTACGTTTTCCCTTCTCCAAACAACATTTCACTGGCTAGCACAGGGTTGTGTTTCTCTTTCTGACCATGAAGCATCGTTTTCTTCTGCCTTTGCCTTCCCTTTGGATAAATCCCAAGAATTTAAATTAGCATTAGGCCTATAACTCCTCTGCATCTCAAACAGTAGTAAGTCTCAAGCTGCTGTACATAAAGCAGATCCTGTATTGATCCTGAGAAAAGCAACTGCTTTACTGTCAGGCCTCACTGTATCTTACACAGTTTGGGAACTCTGCCCACACCAGGAAATCCTCCAGCATCTCTCAGGTTACAGGCCTCAGAGCCTCTGCTGAGATTACAGTTTCATGACAGTGTCCAATCAGTTACTCACAGCACTGAACTGAGCATTTCCTCTGAGGGGAGAAAGCTGCTCAGTTTTGCTGAATCACATTAAAAAAATATGATTCAACACACACACACACACACACACACAAGATTACTTATTTAATTTCCAATGCCACATTCCACTTTGGCCCATATATACCACAGAGGAGACTGTGGCTCTTAATTTTACAGATTTAGATCAGCAAATGGAAACACTGGCCAATGAACACCACTCAGTCCTCTATAGAGAATCCTTTGATTTATTTCTTTCATTTTGCTTTCCCGGAGTAATGTTAGGGCAGTTCCAGGAATCGGCGAGGTGATGTGGCAGTGAGGTCACAATGAAATCGTGGTCAGGTTAGCAATGAAGGTGACACATCCACTCACAGGCGCTGGGACCTTTGCCAGATACTGACTGACACTCCAGACAGCTTTTACAGCTGGACCTAGTGGTGTGAACATGATACCAACCTGCTGTCTTTTCTGTCAGGTCTGCTGGGCAATGCAGGCAGACTTGGCACCATCCTGTCCACAGTAAGACTCAAGTGAATATCAGCGCTAAAGGCTCTTTCATATCTCGATTCTGTATTTTTAGTGTGTCTGAAGCTCTTTATGCTTCTCTACCATATTTGGATTCAGGTTATTCTAATATTGGCAACCACATTCAGTGATCAAAGCCTTTAAAATACACAGAACCATTATTTATATAGGAGATACTCAAAATATCTCCACAACAGGCAGTTTCCTCAACCTTTTATTCAATGTCTGTGTGAGTGTGTG
Source organism: Tylochromis polylepis (assembly GCA_015107715.1). Taxonomy (NCBI): domain Eukaryota; kingdom Metazoa; phylum Chordata; class Actinopteri; order Cichliformes; family Cichlidae; genus Tylochromis; species Tylochromis polylepis. The sequence goes on from VVHJ01052431.1 coordinate 18,446, forward strand.
TTTGTGGAACTGTCTTCCCACCCTCCTCCTTCACTTAACCAACGATCAGCCTTGGCCTCCATTATCATGCTGGATGAAAGACAGCTTCATACAGAATAACACATGAAAGGAGGCCATTAGTCTAAGGGTACACAGGCTTCAGACCAGAGGAGGAAGGAAGATATGGTTTAATGGACGCCTTTCCAACTGAGATGGAAGAAAAAAAAAAGAGGTCTGTCTGTCTCTCCTTCTGGTTCACTCAATATCACTGGCGTTCAGCTTAGGAAGCAAATGCATTGATTTAAATTTATACTGAAAGAGAAAAAAGTCAAACCGAGAAATAGCATTTAGCGATTTAAAAGGTTGCAGATGAAGTTTCATAGCTGGCATTTTGCTAGAAAATAAATATATCGGCCAGCAAAATGCCAGCAAGGGTTTAAATAGATGAGGGACAGGAAAAAAAGCAGCTTTGAAAGGAGACATGTGAACAAATATCTGTGATGGAGATGGGAAATGCAAAAGCTGCATGCTAAAGAGATGCTTTTACTGCCTGAGTGTCTTTGAACATGAATTCCTTTGTGATATGGCTTCTGAATCAGAATAATTTTAATAATTTCAGGGTAATTATGAAGCTGTTATGGAGAGAGTGACTTGACTATTAATGCTAACTGCTCTCTTTTTACATCCTCTGTCTCCTTCCAACCTGGTCTCTGATAGATTTCAGCGTAATTTCAAATCTCTGCTTTTGTTTTTAAATCCCTGACTTTTCACCAGTCTGCTGCCTCTTCTCTGTCTGACCTCCTGAACTGAGAGTGGATGCGACACTGTGAGAGTAGAGCCTTGTTCATATACAGCTGTGTTTGACAAACCTCTCCCATTTTCTTTTTAAAGCTCCAGGCACTGACATGGAAACCAAGGCCAGCTTCTAGCATTTGTGCTCAAGGTCACCTCTGCTCTTTGAGTACACACAGTTCCACACAAAAGGCCTTTTGTGTGGAACTGACGTGTTCTTGTAATACACGAAACACACCGAAACTGTAGATTTTTCAGCTGGAGACTGACTATGTCTGCGTTGGGTTCCTCTTTGATTCAAAGCACTGCAAATGACATAAGCTGTTATATAACGTCTACCCAGCTGAGATCAAACTAGTAGCTGCCTCGAGTACATAGCTCTTAGAGCAGATACCTCAGTGTACATATGTTTATCAGTCCTGTCTCCTACCTTCGTGTGTGGCGTAGAGGGCGGCAAAGGTGACAACAAAGAAGGTGGTAGAATATTTCCCAGCATTCACCAGGTGTGGAAAGGCCCTCTTTGTGTCACGATAACGCCTTAAGCACTGGATGAAACGCAACCAAGCAGGCAGACACTGGATGATGGCACGGAGACCGTAGGAGTAGCTGTGGCATACGAAGTCTCTGGAATCTAGAACAAAATAAAACAGAGTACTGTTAAAATCTCCTGCAAAGCTGATTTTGTTTACCCCAATGTGTGTGTGTGATCAGGGAAAAAAATGAAGTCCTGTAGCAGAAATTCCTCTGTGGACACATTCTGCCAGCGTGATGGTGTCACAGTCGTGCAAAATGCAGTCACAAAACTCTACAGGTGTGAAGTAGCTTGCTGGTGTCATGGCTGATGTGACTCCACCGCAAGATGGTCTCTTCTTTCACTCTACAACAATTTCCTCTCCATGTTACCCTTTGCACAGAAACACTCATCATTATGAGAATCACACGGTGCCCTCTGTGTGGCCAAACACTTACTTTCCATTAGCTCTATGTTAATTGGCACATGGAGGCCAAGGTATCACTTGAGTAGACAGCGATTAAAATGTCATATTTTCTCACAGGAAATCTCAACTGCCTGGCACAAAATCAACCTAGTCTGTCACATTTATCTCCAAATTATGATGCAGCACATTAGTTGCAGAACAAATAGTATGATAACCCTGAAATATTAACATGAATTTAAGATCTGTCCATCCATTAGCTACACTAGGTTTGTCCCTGTACAACCAAAGGGCTAAAACATACAGACAGCTATTCATACTCACGTTCATACCATCACAGTACTGCCAGTACTGCCCAAGGTGATAAATTAACAATAACCAGTGCAGTGCATTTTTGTTTTCTTTACATTTTTTTCAGTGTTTCTTAATGTTTTTATGTTTCTACTGTACATGTTTTTCCAGTAAACAAAAGTAGACTATAAAGCCTTACCTCCGAAGTGGGGTAACAGGCCCTTGCTGTTGCTCCACTGCAGCTCGAAGATGTAGAAGCAGAAGAGATACTCCAGGTCCATGAGAATAAACACCAGAGAGTTGAGCTGATCAGCCAGCCAGAAGTCTGCAAACTCCACCCGGTGAAACGGTGCGGTGAAAACACGAAACTGAAGACAAGCAAGAATGAAAAGATGGATGGTAAAAACAGAAAATGTGGAACAAAAACCTGAAAAATGCTTCTTGCATTTCAGAAAACGCCCTAGCTGACCTTACTGCAGCAAACTTTACCTCGGATGTCATGCTGAAATTATCCCTTGTCCATGGTTCATCACTGAGACTGAATTAGTCAACAAATTATTAGTGTGAAAATCCTGCAGTACTTTATGAGAGAAGTGCAAAGTGGAGGGAGACACCTAGCACAATGGGATAAAGCCTTCAGTCTACCTTATCAGCACGCCACAGGACACTCTAATGAGTCATGCTTTTGTGTCTGTGCGCATGAATTTGTTTATTTGCGTGCCACTAATTATTGGTGAACAACACGAACACATGAAAGAACCTGGCTGTGCTTTGCAGCCTGCTTCTATGGGCATGTTATTTGGGATATGTTTTTGGCAGGGGTTCAGTTATTGACCACGCTCTGTAAAACGATACAACCCTGCTCGACTTTTTCCATTTAACCCCACCCGCGGCTACATCTGACATTCAGGAGCGACTGCATACACCCTCCCAGACACGAACCTCACATACTCTTTATTCACTACAAATGTCACACAATATTGATATTTTTTGTTTTTGCACATATCAGCTTATTTCTTTAACCCGTCAGTCAAAGTCAGTATTGATCAAGTGGCCATCTCACTCATCCACTCCATGTATTGATGTCTGAAGGCTAAGCCTGCAGCACTCATGGTAAGATCTTCATTTCTTGAGCAAACACTTATAATTCAGCTGCTAGCTCTGCAATTTGTCCTATAATGAAATCTTATACTTGGTGTTTGTCATCAAAGGCAACAGGCACACCTGACATGAATACATTTGATCTCATTACTAGTAAGAAAACAGACTGTTTACTCGAATGAAACAATAATCTAACACCTCATATCTCTTCTAATTCTATGCTAGCCATTATGAGTGTGTAGGAACAATCAAGAGTGAAACTGACTGTGAAGCCAAATCAGAGGAGGAGGGCTGAGGAAGCGTGCTGAGGACTATGGGGAGCTGTGACAGAAGGGACACGAATACAAGCAGGAGGTCTTCTGCTGATGCTGGGGGACAGGTGGGGAGAAGGAGGGAGGATGAGGGGCTGAAGGAGATGTGGAAGAAGAGGAGGAGGGAAAGGAGGAGCTCCGGGCATCAACATACTGATAGATCTATGCCTGTAATGATTGCACAGTCACAGCCTCCACCTCCCCAGAGACAAGCTGCATTCTATTATCCCTCACCCCCTGCCCTCTGTCTCACTACACCCCCTACACACGCACACACACACACACACACACCCCACCCTCTCTCCTGAAGGCCCCTATCACAGCTTAGACAAAGGACAGAGTAACACAAGAAGGCTTTGTAAACATGAGATTTGAGATGGATATCTGAATTGTACCTGCATTCATTGTGTGAGACAGAGACGTATGCACACACGTGCACAGACACATTTAAATTGCAGGTTAGTAAAATAGAAAATGCACAGCTAGAAAAGCACACCGGGCTCAGAAACTAATTTCTAAGTGATTTTCCTTTGTCTTTATTTTAAATCTTTGTTGCGTTAGGATAATAATGCCAAAATAACACAGGAAAGAAATAAATTACACCCCATTGCCAAGAGCTTGCTATTGTATGTTCTCTAAATTTAAGATAACTATGACTGTCTCTACTCACTGGTTTTTATGGGATTCTGTTGAAAATATGATTTCATTTTTATATTATGCAACAAAAGGTAACTATATTTTTGAGTATATTTTTTCTTTTTAGGACTTAAAACATCTGCGTAATAAACCTTCTGTTTGGTTAAGATATGATTTTGGCAAAAGTTAATGTAGTAATGTTATCTGAACAAAATGCCACGGTTGTTTCTTTCTCTCTGACACTGCAAAGTAATGTGACCCCGTTCATTCCTCAGCACACACAGAGCAGGTATCTTACACACCATCTCATCGTGTGTGCACTGGGTTCATGTTGTTAAAGCAGTCCTTATCAGCTGCTGTGTCACAGCTGTAAATATCTGTTATTGTACTTGCATGAAGCCTGACTGTTGGGATAATTTATCCAGTTTGAATTACAGTCTTTTTAGCAAAATACCCTGTGAGTCATCTGCAAACTCCTCCTACACAATCAGGAGTTAAGCAGCCAAACCCTGAGAAATACAATGCTCAAAAAATTGGCAAAATGGACTGGGTAATGTGTTAGGAATGAAAGGAAGCCACGTTATTTGATGGAAACGAAAATTACCAATCTACTGTGGGCTGAATTCAAAGACCCCCCAAAAATCAAACTGAAAAACTGATGAGGCAGGCCAGTCGATTTTGGTTAAATTTCATTGCAGCAACTCAGAATGGTACTCAGTAGTTTGTATGGCCCTCATGTGCTTGTATGCATGTCTGACAACGTCAGGGCATGATGGTGGCCTGATCACTGAGATCCTGGACAGTCTGAGGTGCAACCTGGGAGCGTTGCATGGATGGAAACATAATGTCCCTGAGGTGATCTATTGGATTTAAGTCGAGAGAGTGTGGGGCCAGTCAATGGTATCAATTCCTTCATTTTCCAGGAACTGCCTGGATACTCTACCAACATGAGGCCGGGCATTTTTGTGCCCCAGGAGGAATCCAGGAGCCACTGCACCAGCGCAGGGTCTGACAATGGGCCTAAGGACTTTATCCCGATACCTAACAGCAGTCAAGGTGCCTAATGCTAGCAGCAGTGACACTGACCCTAGCTAAAGACAAAACTACAGAAAAACAGTCAGAAAAGATGAGGAGGCAAAAACTGTCAGAGGCCTCCACCTGTAAAACCATTCCTGTATAGGGGGTTGCCTGATTGTTGCCCCTCTAGTGCACCTGTTGTTAATTTCATTAACAACAACTGATTACCCCCCCACTTAACTGACTAAACCAATGCCCACAGGTTTAATTGACTTGATGCTATACTCTGATATATTCCTTTGGCTTTTTTCTGAGTTGTATATAGTGATGTCATCACGGACCCTGGCAACCACTTAGCAACAGGTTGAAATGAGCTGTTTTTTGCCTTTATAAACCTACAACGCCTTATGAAAGTATTCTATCATTTTAATTTTTTAACAATAGCATCTCATTTATTTCCACAACTGCTTATTTATTTCCACTATTTACTATAAGTTAAAGGAGCATTTCCAGTAAATTAGTTAACCGACCAGCAATTTGAGGAGCCAGAAACGTGATTTGTAGTAGCAGGTCTTGAAGGGGTTGATGAGGAAGAGCACCATGAAGCCATAAAGGATGAGAGGGTTGGCCTGCATGGGGATGTAAGTGTACTGCGAATAGAGACAGGAGAGGATGCTGAGACACCACAACACGCCCAGGAAACCAGCAATCTGCAGCATAGGAAGGAAAAATGGAAGAGACTGGCATTAAAAGAAAGCTCCTTTGACACATGATCACCATTAACAAAAAAAATCAGAATAACAAGTGCAAATTAGGTTCTGCTTTTCAGTTCTAGGTTATCAACAAAACCCTGTGGACATCTAAAGGTAGTGTTTCTACTGAACCAAATCTTATTTTACATGATAATCTATTCCATGAATCATAATTACTCATGTACCTAAACAACCATGTTTATTCACTCTAAACAGTTTATAAATCCATGATTGCCAATCAGAGATTTAAGTTGGTTTTATGGATCACAGAGGCAAATTTTCTTTCCTGAACAAACCAGGATCTTCTATAAGAGAAACAATGCATCTTTTTTTTTTCACCTCAAACAGGTGTTGGTGTGAGAGGTTGTTTCGTGGATTGATCTCGAAGATGAGGACGTGGTTGACTCCAGCCTGTCTCCATCCATAGGTGTTGATGCCCAACAAGAAGAGGAATTGGATCAACAGGAAACCGCCCCGATAGATCCGCACCATAGGCCAGACGTTCTCGGAGCGGAAGAACACAGCACCTAAAGAAACCACAGTGCGTTTACTGCTTTTTAAAGATGAACTATGACGCCTGTAACTGAAAACAACAATAAGAGCTTTACAATCAGGGTTGCTACTTTTCTCAAACAGTCCAATATTACACTGAGATTACAAATTACAAAGCACTTTGAAATGCTATGGAAAAGGCATGAATACTTTTTTGAGGCTTACCAGTGAGAACGAAGCAGATGGCAAGAATGATAAAGAAGCCACAGTAGAGGCCCACACGAAAGGTCGTCCAGGCCAAAGCAGGCTGAAACAGGCAGACAGGAATAAACTTGATTAATATAAGGACCTTAAACTAACAAGTCCAAAGATGCTGTGCATTCATATGGTGTCATTTAAACAAAACGTCATGTAACAATGAGTCACTGACTCTAAACCAGTTTCATTCCTTTTACCTGCTTGATAAGCATAAATGTATTTATTACACACATGCATACAGGAGACACGGACAGCTCACATATTACACACTTTAAGCCAGACATGACAGTAATTAATGCAGTATCAAAACATGCATTGGAGAGCCTTGTTTTTTCTGAGAGATATCCTGTCTGTTCAACAGGGGAAGGGCACTTATAAAATCAATACTGAAGGCTGTGATGGTTTCCTTTGTCTTTCTCTCACTCTTTTTTCACCCTGCTGGCTTTATTTCTCTTTTAAAAACTGGAATGTTTTGCTTTTAATCTGTATTCACCAGTAAAAGAAACACATTTTTATAGTTAGATAAATGCAAAAGCTATGCTTGCTGGGATATTCTTCAGCATGTATTTCAGCCTTTGTTCTTCAAGAGGTGACATCTGTGGCAGTACAATTATATTTTAATGTTTACAGAACTGGGGAGGTTTAAGTATAAGAAGTAGATTCACTAGTCACTTTATCAGGTACTCCTTGCTTGTACTAGACTTCAGAAATGAAGCCTATATGCAAGTTCAATAAAGATGATGTATAACCACTGATTGACCTGCTTTCCTAGAAATTCAGGCTGCTCTATTCTCCACATCACTTCAACTTCCCCATGCCATCAAACTCAACACTGACATTGTTACTCTAGTCCGATTATTTTCTTGCCCCACCTTCTGTGAGCCAATCAGTCACTGTTCTGTATTTTTTTAAAATATCAGTGATCTTCTGCCATTTGGACTCTCATTCGTGCTACCCTGTTCCACCCCATCTCTGCCTCACCCTCACCCAGAGACCTGTCCTAACCTCCAACTTCACCTTCACCTTTAGCATCTAGACTCTGGGGATCCTGTTCTAATTACTATTGTTGCTAAGACTCTGCTATGATGGTTCACTGGAGTCTAATCGTCAAAAAGCTTACCAATCGAATTCTTTAACTCAATAAATAATGTTCAGTTTTTCCAAATTCTCTCTCTTTATTGAACTGCCTTAATTATTTAAGGCATAGACTCAACAAGGTGCTGGAAACATTCCTCAGAGATTTTGGTCCATATTGACATGTTAGCATCACACAGTTGATGCATATTTGTTGTCTATATCCAGTTCTATCACATTCCAAAGGTGCTCTGTTGGACTGAGCTCTAGTTACTGTGGAGGCCATGAAGATGAGGACACTGTGGTCATAAAGGGATGGACATGGCCAACAACAATACTCAGGTGGGCTGTACCTATTAAATGATGGTCACTTCGTACTAAAGAATGCCAAGAAAATATCCCCCACACCATTACACCACTAGCAGCAGTCTGAACTGTTGATATAAGCATGGATCCAGCCTTTCATGTTGTTTATGCCAAAGTCTGACCCTACCATCTGAATGTCTCAGCAGAAACTCAGAGCATCCAACATTTTTCCAGTCTTCTATTGTCCAGTTGTGGTGAGCCTGTAATCTCAGTTTCCTGTTCTCAGCTGACAGCAGTGGCAGCTGTTGTGGTCTTACGCTGTAGCCCATCTGCTTCGAGGTTTGGCATGTGTCTTCAGAGATACTCTTCTGCATACCTTGGTTGTGTTATTGTTGCCTTCAGCCTGTCAGCTCCAAGCTGTCTGGCTATTCTCATCTGACTTCTAACATCAACAAGGCATTTTAACCCAGATATTATCTGTAGTATATCAGACCATTCTCTGTAAACTCTACAAATGGTTGTGCAGGAAAATCCAAGCAGATCAGCAGTTTTGGAAATACTCAGACCAGCCTGTATGGTACAAACAACCAACAACTATGCCATGTTCAGAGTGACTTAATTTATCTTTGTTCCCCAGTAGCTGATTATATATGAGCAGTTGAACAGGTGTACCTAATAAAGTGGTCAGCAAGTCTAAATATCCCTGTGTGTTTCCAGTGTAATCAGCTGTAATTCTGACCTGAGCTGCCCCCAGAGGAGGAACTCTCAGCCTCTTCATTGCCCTTTGACGATCCCCTCCCTCCAGCTCTGTGGTTACCAGGGTCTGCATACAAAAACAACCATCAATTTCAGACATGTTAGTTTCTATACTTGTCTGACATATAGTAAAATCCACATGTTGCAGGCAGGCACCTCCGTCTCAGTAATGAGCTGTGTGATCTTCTTGCAGGTGTAGAAAGGTGCCACCTCCACATGAGCCACACGCCAGTCTGCCCCGCGAGAAGTATCCAGGATCTTGTCATGTTTCTTCAGGATCTTACGGAAACCAGTGAAGTTCAGGTTCTGTGGGAGACAACAAGAAACCATCTACTACACATCCATACCAGACTGGAAAAAGACTGGACAGAATATTTAGTCTGATCAAACGACTGCAGGTAACATAAAGTGAAACACAGCATAACACATAAAATCTAAGTAAGTAAGTAAATAAGTAAGTTAGTAAGATTTATTTATAAAGCACGTTTCACAGATAAAAACGACAAAGTGCTTCACAATAAAACCAAAAATAAAAATAACATAAATAAATAACAATAAAATCAAAACATAAAACAACAAATTAATTAAAAGCTTGTCTGTATAGAAATGTCTTCAGCCGCTTTTTAAAAGAGTCAATGGAGTCTGCACAGCATAAAGACAGTGGAAGAAAAGTCCACAGTGTTAATGCCACTGGCTAAGTGATTATCTCTTTCTTATTTTTTTCTGTTTATTTTCATTTAAGTACTTTGAGCAACCTCTCATGATCTGAGTATGTAGATGTACTAAAAACCTGGTAGTTCTGAAGCAGGATGAGGCTGAGGTAGAACTCGCTGAAGGCTAGCTTCAGGTCTTTGATGTTGTGGTGTTTGCAGCGCTCCTCCTGCGACAGGTGGAACCTGGTTTTGCGTTTCCGCATACCGGGCGAAGCATTGCTCTCTCGCTGAGCGTCCAGTGAAGACTGCAGCTCATTCTGCAGTGTGGCAAATCGTCTCTGGGCCTCAGCAAGCTTTTCTGGAGAAGGACAATGAAAGCATATTTAAAAAAGAGGCTCAAAGCTTTTGAAACCTTTCATTTACAGGAAGCATCTTACATACTATACTGTGGACACACACACACACACTACACATGTTTCCACTTGGGATCAGCACAGCACAACTTCCAGTTTTATCTATTGTTAAGCATGTTGATTGTTATTTGCACATATTTGTAATCAATATTATAAATTTTAGAGGATGTTTAGAGTAATAGAAAATAATAAAAGTACTAATAAGCCCAGTGGAGCTGTTAAAAAACAGGTTCTTGGTTTACTTGGACTTTTATTTTGATAATATTATTCCTGCTTTTGGGTAAAATTAGACGCTTTACTTTGGTCACTTGCTGCTTTACCTCGATATTGTTAAAATGCAAAAAACTCATAGAAGCTGCAGCACATGACAATAAAAAATGATTATGCATTCTTTCTTTCTGCTAGTTCCAGGAAGCAGAAGCATGGAGACTCTTAGGCCAAGCTAACATGTAAATGCTGCTGACTGAGGAACCATTATCTGGGTCAGAGATAGGTTAATACATCCAGCGAGACAGAATGAGAGAGGAGGGATAATCACACGGTCCTTGGATAGCAACCTGCATTTCATTAACTTCTCCTGCAGTTCAACTCGCTTTTCCAACAAGCAGCCGTCATTTTCCTCCTATGCTGCTTGTTTAAATGGTGAAAGAGACTGGTTCTTATACAGCGCTTTTCTATTCTACTTGAGCAGTCAAAGCACTTTAAACAACACATTTAATTCACCCATTCACAAACACATTCATACAAGCACTTTTTTCTATGTCTAATTGTTTTCTATCTCATTCACACACATTCACAGTACGATGAATGCATCGTGAGCAACTCCGGGGTTCAGCAACTTGCTCAAGAACACTTGGAATGCAGACCGGAGTACCCAGGGAACCACCAGCCTTCTGAATAGTAGATGACCTGCTCTATATGCTGAACC
>VVHJ01052432.1:0-15856 GCA_015107715.1 Tylochromis polylepis
ACAAAGACAAGTCTGTCTTGCTTACAGTCAAGCATGGTGGGGGGATGTCATTGTTTGGGGCTGCATGAGTGCTGCTGGCACTGGGGAGCTGCAGTTAATTGAGGGAACCATGAATGCTGTGTACTGTGACATACTGAAGCAGAGCATGATCCCCTCCCTTCAGAAACTGGTCCACAGGGCAGTAGTCCAACATGATAACAATCCCAAACACACCTCCAAAAAGACCAGTGCCTTGCTAAATAAACTGAGGGTAAAGGCACTTGATTGGCCAAGCATGTTTCCAGACTTAAACCCTGTTGAGCATCTGTGGGGCATCCTCAAATGGAAGGTGGAGGAGCGCAAGGTCTCTAACATCCACCAGCTCCATGATGTTATCATGGAGGAGTGGAAGAGGGTTCCAGTGGCACCCTGTGAAGCTCTAGTGAACTCCATGCCCAACAGAGTTAAGGCAGTGTTGGAAAATAATGGTGGCCACACAAAATATTGACATTTTGGGCACAATTTGGACATTTTCACTTAGGGGTGTACTCACTTTTGCTGCCAGCGGTTTAGACAATAATGGCTGTATGCTGAGTTATTTTGAGGTGACAGCAAATTTACACTGTTATACAAGCTGCACACTGACTACTTCACATTGTGTCAAAGTGTCATATCTTCAATGTTGTCCCATGAAAACATATAATAAAATATTTACAAAAATGTGAGGGGTGTACTCACTTTTGGGAGATATTGTATAAGTACACCAATAGTCTTAGTCAGCATCTCATTTTGATTTTGTATTTTTCTATCTTATAGTTGGAAATGATGTCTCTTTGGAAGAGATTCTTGTTTTCTGCACTGGATGTGACAGCATTCCAGCCCTGGGTTTTTCTCCAAAGCAAAGCCTTGAGTTCGTCACTAACTGCAGATTTCCAGTGGCCAATACTTGTGAAAATATCCTTCATATACCAGTTCATGCAGCGTACACTACTTTCAAACCAGTCATGGATTTTGCAATACGAAATTCACCAGGATTTGGAAGAGTGCATTCTCGAGGATTGTATACATGGTGTGGATATTTGTCTTTTTTTGTTGTTTTTTTTTCTATTTTGCGTATGCATTTTTTATTATCTTGTTTCTTTGTTAATGTTGTTTTTTTTCTCCACAGTTGTAATGAAAATGGCACTGAATGTGGAGTATTTTCCAGGGCATCAGTATCGAGTCTGAAATTCTAATAACGTGACAACCCTAACTCTGACTAACAAAGTTTAACCCTAACCCAGCCTAACCTCAGTCATAAACCTAATTTTATTGACGTTAATGATAAAAGATTGCCTCAATCTTCGAATCATTTTCAAAAATGCCTTCAAAAGCACAAATTATCTTCATGAAAACGAAAGCTAAAAGAGCACAGTTAAGGATACAAAATTTATTTTATTTATTTCACATCTGCTTGCGTATGATCTGTTCCCATTTTTATGTTTGTAGACTAATAAAAGATGAAACAGAAAAGAACATAAAGAATTGTAAGGGAAGTCAGGAAGATGACATTAAGTGATGTAAACAATGCTCATACTCCAAATACAGAATGAATATTCTTTCACTTGGAGAAAATGTCAACTATCAGCTGACATGCTTTTCTCTCCATTTGATAAGATTAAGATTTATCATTTTTGATTTTGCTGTTACTATATTTATGAGGAATGACAGCAGCACAGTGATACAGGTTAAGAACAAAAAAGAAGTGTCCTTAAACAAGCACACCCTGACTGTTGTAACAATGCTAAAGCTCTACCATGTAATGTCATGGATTTGTACTCAAGGATTCTGAATATTATGCATTATTTGAGTTTGCGGCTTAGTTTTGAATAATGCAATGCAATGATCTGTGGGAATCCACCCCCCACAAAACATTACATTACAAACTCACATAACAATCAATCCATCTCCGAGTTTGAAGGCTGTAAGAAATCCAGAAGTTGGTCATTAGCATTTTCTTTAGGCTCCTGTATTGTTCTGAATAAAACATTGCTTAGGTCCCAGTTTGTATAAAAGCTGCAAAGTTTTGTGTGATGGTTTGAATAATGTGTATGTGTGGCGTGTATGTGTGTATGTGTGTATCCTTCGGGTACAAATCTATTGGAATTCATTGCCTCCAGGCTGCATGTCCTCTACTTGTTATCGCACGCAAACACACATTGACATACAAACACACACTCAGAGTGGCTTCTGAATGTGACCTAGCATATCAGCTATTATGTCAAGCCAAGGGACCTATGCGTGTGTCCAAGAATTACGTGTTTGGCATGGCATCTACACTTTTTAAACATTTGAAAACTGTTGAAAGAACAGTGATACTCCCTACATGTAAGTATGTTCTTTCCTGGTGCAGTTACATTTGTTTAACAAAAGCACTTCAAGAAAGCTCATGGCTCTGGTTGAATGTAACATATGATATGATATAACATATTGTTCACCTCCGGACAAGATTATTTTACTAACTTTGCAATCATTAAAACAAACCTTTAATTTTCATGAGCGTACATTTTTATGAGCATAATTTCGTGCTAGATTTTCTTCTTTTAAAAATCAGGACATAAAAAATTATCTGATCTTTACCAGCTTCTAAAATTATTTGAATATAATGTCAGATGAACAACAAAACATGATACTCTGACACTATTTAAATGTGTAAGCCAAAATGCAGACGCAGTACGTGAAAAACCAAGTACACCTCAGCAGCAATAGCTTGAAGTAATTGTTTTCTGTATGACTTTATCAGTCTCTGACATCATTGTGGAGAAATTTTGTTCCACTTTTCTTTATAGAGTGGCTTCAGTTCAATGATGTCCAAAGGACATTGTTCCAGAAGTCTTGTGGTTTGTGGTTTCTCACTGTAGAATGATGGATCTTATAACCCTTACCTGACTGAAAAGCAGCAAGAATGCCAAGCAAAGGCCAAAACTTTTGCTATATAGAGGTGCTCACACTTGTTGCTGATCAGATAAGTGCATTTACTTCTCAGCACCTGGCTGGTACGTCCCTTCTTAAATCTTATGGAAATAGTAAGGATGGAAAATTTTCCCATGCACTGCTTCAACATTTTTAGCTTAGTTTTTAAAAAAAAAAATAATTAATGACACTGTTTAATATCTCATATATAGTGTTCATCTGAGATTGTGCAATCTTTACGTAATTGTAAAGACCAGATAATTTTATTATTATGGCCTGGTGCATAAATCCTCAGAATTGAGATAGATTGTATCCCAGAAAGTTGACTCTGTTCATCTGGATGTAACGTTTTCAGTGGCACTTATCCAAGTGACTTCTTCGGTCTCTGAACCGAATTAACTTTCTGGGATTCCCTTACCTGGATGACTGAGCATGCATCAAGAAGACAAGTGTACTTTCTGTTTTGGTTTTTTTTAACCATGACTGCAGTTCCATCTCTGTCTTTACAGCACCTTAAATAAGAAAAGAAAAGAAAAGAGAGGAAAGAGCACGCTTCCTGAGGAGGAAGCTTGACAAAACACAGTTGTGGGGAAGAGACCTCATGGAGAGAAACAATAAGTCAAGTCAAATTTTATTTCTATAGCACATTAATAACAACTTCAGTTGATCAAAGGGCTGTACATGCAATTCAAAATACACAAAATCATTAAAAACACTATAAATATAAAATATACATACAATGAAATGCACAATAAAAACAAAATTCGATAAAAACATCAAATAAAACAATGATGAAAACAATAAAAATAGTGTATACACTGCAAAATCTCCAGCGTTAAACTGACACTAGAAAGTGTCGATATGGGTCCACTCTTTTGAGTGTTAAATGAACACTTTTTACAGTGTTATATCTGTAACAGTAACCTAGTCAGTGTTAAACTGAAAAGTGTGGACCCATATAGACACTTTCTAGTGTCAATTTAACACTGGAGATTTTGCAGTGTATAAAGAGCAGCAGCCACCATCTCTACAAACTAAAAGTTGTAGACTAAAAACAAAACAAAAAAACCTGGTAGCTTTCATTTTTGCTGAAAAAGCCGAATAGATCTCCTAACATCTCCTATGCTGTTTTTGTCTCTTGCTCTTTCACTGGCCGTCTCTCATACCATCAGTACGTCAGTATGACAAGTCATTTGTGCCCTGAAGGTTGGGAGTTGTCCACCCAGTTGTACAAAGCAATTCAACACTATAAATAGCATATGATGTGATATGATGCATACAAAAACCACACGTATCACACTGTTATATAGGATCAAAAGAGATATTTCATCAGTAGATAACTGGTGCATTCAAAGATTATATTTTGTATAGAAAATTAAAATAAAAAGCATATACAACTGACTCACTTTTTGCTGTTAATTTGCTTTAATTTGCATATAAAAACAAAGTAATCATGGGAAATTAACACTTGAAGGGAATTAGTGAAAAAGTTCACTAAAAAGTTACATCTGGGAATGTATAATTAGTTTTGCTAATTAGACACTGATTATATATTTCAAACAAATACTTTTTTTTAAGTTGATGTTAAATATTGAGTTAGAAGAGAGAAAGATCAAAAACAAACTTGGTTATGTATTTTTTGTCCTCTTTCATCCCACAGGTTGATTTTTTCTCTGCCTTCATGCTCCGCCCTCATCACATCCCTCCATATAGCCATTCTGCAAATGCTAGTTCTACTTTCATTCTGCATCCCATCCATCATATATGTATTATACATTATATGTACTTTTTTTTAAAAAACTTTGTAGAGCACTTTGGTCAGCCTCTGTTGTTTATAAAAGTACTTATAGATAAACTGATTGATTAATTGAGTCTTGTGAACATATAGTCATCCAGCCATTTATCCCTGATTTTTATTTACTTTGCTGTAAGGATGAAAAAGTGTCATTTAATTAAACAGCACCTTACTCTTATAATTTTTTCCTTGATTAATGTATGTTAAATTATGCCATGAAAATACATTGAGTGCCTCTCTAATAATTTATTCACATTATTTCTTTGAAAAAACAATTGAAGTTATTAGCAGAATCTGATGCAAACCAGGGAAGGAAATTTTACGGTAATTACTAAAACATGCATTCATGATTTATTAACAAGCATATTTTGGTTATTCATAATTTTAAGATTTACTACTTTACATTCACTCCTCTCTACTCCTGTTGGCTAAGTGCAGTGCTTACCTGTATGTCCTCTATCTATGAGCACAGAAGGCCAGTCGGGTCAAACCTGCAAGGTCAATACATACAATACCCGTTTGATGTCTTTTGAATGAATACCATTTTTTTGTCCATACATGTAATAAATGAATGAATAAAGAAAGTGCACTGACAGGCAGTAGATTCCCCGTCTTACCTCCTTTCTTCCCTCCTCATAAGCCTTCCTCCAAGAGCCCTTTAAGCTCAGTGATGTGCACGAGATGGATTGAGGCCAACTACAGCACAAGGTCTATCCTGAATTTTGTTTCAACTGGGAAGCAGAGCCTTGGCCCCAGTGAGCCACCGCCTATTAGTTGTGTGCCCCGATAAGCCATCATTTGGTCTTGCTGTGGTCAGTGTGGCTTAACCCTCACCATCCAGGACAGTTACATTAAAAAGAAGAAAGGGGACTTAGAAGATGCAAACAATTCCCATAAAATACTAAATCATAATACTACATGTGTTATTCTGTGTTAT
This sequence comes from Tylochromis polylepis, assembly GCA_015107715.1. Taxonomy (NCBI): domain Eukaryota; kingdom Metazoa; phylum Chordata; class Actinopteri; order Cichliformes; family Cichlidae; genus Tylochromis; species Tylochromis polylepis. Next base: position 5,664 of record VVHJ01052432.1, read on the forward strand.
TCTGTTTTTTTTTTAATCTACCATATTCCACAAAGAGTGTCCAGATTAGTGTAAATCAGTTTCTAATGTAAAACATGAAACACTAGTCAGATATATGGTACTGTACCTTAACACTGGAGTCATCAAGGACATTAGTGTCATCCATGAAGTTTCATTTGCTTCATCTCTTGTCTTGCAGGGTTTAGGCACACAAAGTAATAAAACTAATATTAAAGTTTGAAATGGAGCACATATATTGCGACTTAACTGAAAGGGGAGTGACTTAAAATAAGATTTCTCGATTTTGCCCTGTCTTCACATTAATGTCTTTGGGAAAAAATGTCCCCCAGCTGAGAGCAATTTCACTGGAGACTGTGTATACTTGTCTTAGAGATTTTATGTAAACCTGACTAAAATTACCAAAAAAAAGAAAAAAAAAAGCAAAGTGTAAAAGTTTAAGGTGAGAATGATTGAAAGAGAGTTGCATTTATACCACAAATAGATTAAAACAGAAAATAGGCTCATCTCCTTTAGGAGACTGTTTTGTCTTAACTTATAAATTATATTGTTGTGCATTTTCTATCACATTACTGCAGCCAGTGTCCTTTTTGTGCTATTGTCTAATATGCAGGGTTGGCAACATCAACTCAGGGGACAGGAGGTCTGCAAAAGGCTTCAGTAGCTCTGAGCCTGGGCTTACTGGCACTGTTAGAGGAAAGGATGTTAGCAAAACTCTGTGATATAATGGCCAATGACCTCCACCCCTCTCCATGACATGCTATCAGTCTAGTAAAGGACCTTCAGTCATTCACTTGACGTGCTATGCCAGACAGCCTGGCAGGTGCACAGTATGCCAGCTACCAACAAACCCTCCTCCCAAGGCGAAAACATCATCAGCAGTAGCTATTGCCAACTGGGATGGTGTTCAGAGATATTCTGAATCCAAATCTAACTCACAACCTCCCCCTTTATATAGCCACTGTTTCATCCATTGCTGTCATATAAACAATGAAACAGACAGTAAAACAGTACTGATGTCAATTTTGTAACATTATCATTTTATTACTGCATAACATTAAGTTTTAGCTCATGTGGTCTCAAATGTAGAGTAATTTCAAAGTGAAAGCGTAGAATATAGGAGATAAATTTATAATTCACCATTCAGGAGATTGGGTTTGAATTGTTTTTCTGTTGCATGAACAAGCCTGAAATTACGTGTTTGGGTAGATGAGTTTATAGTAAATGAGAACACTTCAATGAGCTGCAAAATATTTCCAAAACAAGGTGTGAGATTGTTTCAAATAACAATCTCATGAAAGCTTCTGAAAGTGCAAGGCCTCAGTCGCACAAGCCTACAGAGTGGTTGGTGAAGCACTTGGCAACTTACAGTTGCTAGGGGAAAATATTCCATGTTTTCGCCAATGGGATGTAGCTGGAGGTTGTTCCCTGTTGTCAGGGGGAATCATAGAGGGTATTATACCATAAACCTTCTTGTCAAAATGAACAACCACCCATTGAGGTATAGGAATTTTTCCCTTGAGGCCTGTGCTTGCCAGGGGATCTCTGACCAATCTCTAGGCCTGTGTGACCGGGCTTTAGCAATCAATTTTACAGATAGCTAGTAACCTCTCACTTGCCCATAGGTCAGGAATACAAATTTTCCCTAGCAAAAAGTGAATTGCCAGGAGGTCACTGACCAGTCAATTGGGGGTGATCATAGAAAGACAGTTCCCAAAATTTTGTTTCAAAGGCATTTAGAGTAGCTTCTTTTCATCTGTTCAACATTTTCTCTTTCTTATTCTGAGAAGACAAGCTTTTCTAGTTCTTAAAACTCCCCTTTAACTGTGGAGAGGTGGAGACAGAGAGAGTTTTAGCACCTGAAATCCCATTTTCCAGCAAGAGATTTAGACACAAACAAATATCATCATTTTGTATACGGTAGAAAAAAATGCTGAAAAGGCAATAGAAGTTTGGTTCGTGGGTGAAGGAGATGAGATAGAAACAGATTAACTGAAAGAAAATGGGTGACAAAAAAAGAAGGGAAAAGGGATTTAAGATGTGAGACAGACAAGGCGGAAACAGCCTGAAAAGAGGAAATTGATAGTAAAAAGATGGAAGGGAGAGGAAATGAGGAGATAAGGAGATTGTATTTCCATCATAGTCACATTCTTTCCCATCTTTTTCAGTTCTTTTATTGTCTGCTTCTAATAGCCACACATTAAGATTTGTATTATGTAATTATCTCAGTGTGTGGGAGTATGTGTGGTGTTTTTTTCTTTAGTTTTTAGTTTTTTTCTGTTGATTTATATACTGGCTGAAGGTTTCTTAGTGGTTAACATTTAAAAGTTCACATTCAATATCTGTTTCTATTTGTCACCATTTTTTATTTTTCTTATTTATTTTTACCTTCATGCCCTGAACTGGCACTCTATAAATATATCCAAATGTTACATGCATGTACCAGTCACTTGTCACCTAGTATTTTTATGAAACAGTAGTATTTGAATTTATATTACTAGTATGAAACAACATGGTGTTATTCAATGTGGTATTCTACAGAGTAAAACGGACCTTTCTGATATATATAGCTGTTGACAGAATACATGTCACACGTGGGCAAGATGGACCCAAATGCAGGACTCACAGATGAACATGCAAAAACAGAAATTCAACCTTTTGAAAAGTGGAATTTTGAAGTAAATCAGAAATCCAAAACAGAAAACTAACAGCAGAAACTTGCTGACAAAACCCAGGCAACCACAAAATAAGTTTAACTGGCATGTTAACATAGGACACAGACAAGGCCAAGACTATTTATGCTCACAGACACACTGAGGGCAAGGGAAGAGGACAAGGAACAGCTGACACTAATCAAGAAAAAAGATACAAAGGAACTCAAATTAAATACAAAACAAAGGAGACAAATAACTGTCAAAATAAAGCAGGACACAGAAGGAAGGCATGGCTGGAAATCCAGAAAAACTATAAAATCTAGCACAAGCAGTAACTGCAACTAACAGAGATTAAAAATCAAATGCATAGAGATAAAAATGTAAATAATAAGCATACCAAGAATTTAACAGAAAATATTTAACAAACAGAAATTACAACTCAAAGCCCTGTGACAAAGACACAAGACCCTGACATCCATCCACCCATCCATCCATCTGGCTGTCTTAGAAAAATAAAATACACATCTTTAAAATTAACTACTACTATACATCATTATTATTATTATTATTACTGTTTTTTTTTTAAATTATCCTAACTATGTTGTCTGTTATGTGTCAACACAACACTGATTCATCCCTTGTGTTAGGTGCCTTTTTTAATGCTTGACTGATTCATAGGTGAGTGTTAAGTGGATTGACAAATAAAAACATTCCTCTGAAAATGATCAGGTATGAGAACTGCATGAAATTAGTGAAAGAAATGTCTAAAGAAAACATCTGAAAGACTGCTCCTGCTCCTCGGAAATAAAATATAAAGTAAAGAGAGGAAGCGCAACAGTTTTGCACTTTTTTGTATGATTTATTTAAAAAAAAAAGTTGTCCCCATATAATTTTTGTCCATGATGAGACACAAGCAACTGCAGTGAAAAGGTTGTCTGCAGTGTGAACTCCTGAACTGGTAAGAGGGGTTCACAGACAGACAGGCAGGCAGACAGAAGATATAGTAGGAGACAGGAAATTCCTTTGTTACACTAATTAATTTAAACACAACAAACATCTTACTAACTTTGGCATAAATTTAGCACATCTTATCTTATTTAATGTTATCTATAATTGGCACTAACAAACTAGATTATTGGATGGGCTGTGCCACACAGCAAGCCATTATATTTTGTCAAGATAAGTCCATTAAAAATGCTCTACAAATGGTGTGCTACCAGGGTGGAGAGGTCCGGTTTTGGGACTCTAATTAGTGGATGGGAATCCCGGCAGAAACCTACTGGCTATAGCTGTTTGTGTCTGGACACCTGTCAATCAAGTGTGCCCCTAACGCCAAATAAATAAGTTATATAACAACAACAACAACAAAAAAAGAAAGAAAAAAACACCCAACACACAGTTGTTCTGATGCAGGAAACTATCCATAGAGGGCAAAACAGCTTGTATGTACCAGGCTGTAAACATGCTTTCTCATGCTGTAAAGTTGAACATTTTAACATAGTCTATGGGGATTGACTAGCTTTTGAAGCCAGCCTCAAATAACTATTAGAGAAACTGCAGTTGTTTTTTTTATTTTGTACTTCCTCGTTGGTTTAATTTGTAAGCTCTTAATGTCGCTGCTTGGTTGTAACACCTTAGGGCTCCAGTTTTGTTGCACTGGCATGTTCAAGCGTTACAAAACTAAGAGTGCTCTTTTTTTTTTAACCATCACTACTTATATACACAGCCTTAAAGGAAAAATAAATTAAAACATATATGATACTAGCATTTTATCTGTTTTGTTTTTCAGAAATAGGTTTATGGTTAGGTTTATGCAACCATCCTTATCTAAAATATAGTGGATGAGGTTGAGAATTAAGTTCTGACTTTTGGCTTTTATCTTTTATCTCTTAATCTCCCTCTTTCTTGGTGTTTCTTTCTTCTTCTGTATATGCCCATTGTCGTTAAAGTTAGCCACTTAACTAAGTTGTGGACCACTGCCAGCTGTTCTCCTTGCAGCCTGATCAAGAAAAGCAGAGACAGACTTAGATAAACTAAGGGACACAAAGAAAAGGGTTGGGAAAAGACATGCTCAAGAGAAGGAAGAGGGGAAAAAACAGCACACAACAGCAGAAGGAGAAATTGATGTAAATGAAACTTAATGACTATTAATGTATTTTTCCTGTGGCAGCTGTGTGTGTCATATTAGAAGGTCACATCACTGTCAAAATGTCACATGACGTTAAAAGTTTGTGTGAGTGGGTGCTATGAAGAATTTGACTTCCACCGTATATGACATATTTAAAAAGGAGCCAGTGAAAATATCTGCTAAATTCAGAAAGTGTAGCTGAACAAAGGGTTCTGTCCATGTCTACTAACTGAGATGTGTAAGAGTTCATCAATCTTTACCATTCATCACAATTTATTCACCATTTTTCATCATGGTAGGTTAACACATCAGCCTGCAGCTTTATACTGCATATAATTGTTGCATTTTAGCGCAAACTTTCGGTGGTTTCTAGTACTTATTTTTCACATTGTTCCTCATATAGCCAAAGCTAAATTACATGCACAGAAACATAATGTTTGATCCACAACCTGAAAAACTGAAGCGGCATAACACAGTTATTAAGACCAGTAATTCAAAATACAGTCAGCCTACAGCCTGATGTCATATACAGACATATGAGTCCAAAATACATGGCAGATAATTCTGGAAATACAGTGTTGATGAAATACGTCTTTCTTTGTGACAATGAGGTGTGGGTCACATATCAAAAATGAAGAAAGCCCCACTAGAGCAGCTGTGCACATTTTGGTTACCACCTGTGGCTTTTCTCACTTGGCATTTAAAGCAGAGCTTCACATGACAGTGAAAAACACCTGGTTTCTCTGTCTTATTGTTCCAAAAATAAATACATTAGAAAACACTTAAAGGATTTGATGTAATTTAGATCTCAGCTTTAATACAGCCATCTCCTCTATTCCTTTTTAAAATATTGCATTTACCACTGTTTTCTTTCTTTTTTTTCTTTTTTTTACTGACAGTAAGAGGCAGTAAGTTTGATCTCAGTTAATTAAGAAAAGGTGAATACTCTTTGGTATTTAAAAAAAAAAGTACTGTCAGGACTTTATAAACAGTATATGGACATATCTGGCTTCATGGTGTAGTTGTTAACACCTCTGCATTCTATGCAAATGGCTAGGGAGAAGACACAAACCTGGCCTCAAGGGGCCACAAGCTAATGTACTTATTCACTCATCTTGTTTCCCCGAGGATGGTGACATGGAGGTCTATCCTCCTGTTTGTAGTTTTTTTTTCTTTATGAGCTTAGAATTTGGGGATGAGCATGTTTAAAAAAGACATCCTGCAAACTGGACTTGAATTTAAAGTTGAAATTGCATGTCTTAGTTGAAAGAACATCAGAAGGAAGGAGAGAATGGACATCCAATACAAGACATGTTCAAGTCTATGGATGCAAAGGATGGATTGCTTGTTGTTGTATGATTTTTTAACAGCGTGAAACACAGAGCTCTGAAACATCACCAGTCAATTTAATACTTTACTTTTTTGGGTATAAAAATTTTAATTTTTTAAATAATTTTTTATACCCAAGTTAAAGCACAGTGGACTGATCTGAAAAGTTAGAAATTAATCCATCTTAACATTCAACCACTAAAAACAGCTATTTACGAATGCAAGCAAATAGCTGTAATTTGGCATCTTAGTCCAAAAATAATAATCTGTTTGACTATTTCTAATTCGAAAATTCATGGATAGCAACAACAGTTATATTTTAGTTTTAAAATAAAATTTTGATTAAAGAACTTTCGTATACTGGTGGATTAACCATTGCATAATCAATTTCCAATACTGATAATTTAGGGCAGCTGTGCATAAACCAGGTGATTTGTTAAGCACTGTATATACTGAAATGAAATAATGTACTGAACTGAAAAGAATATAGATAGATATAGATGTGTATTTATTTGTGACTGAAAAAGCAGTTGACAGAAGGCATTTTCTGTGAATATTACCATACCTGCTGCTGCACCCTTGGGAATGACAGGCAAACCATGAGTGAGTACGTGTGTTACTGAATGCATGAATTAAAATGCAAGCAAGATCAGTAAGTCAGAAAAAGTCCCCAGGTGTGGGTGGAAAGGTTTTCAGACACCAACACTCAAACGTGTGCTTTGGTCGAAGCATTTTGAAACCTTTAGTTTTAAGTTGCTCAACAGCTGTGACTCATACAGTGGTTACAGGAAATGCCACTAACTGAAACTTACCTTTCGGGCCAAATTAGAAAGCTGCAGCTATTTAAATAGGCCAAAATGCATAAAATGGCCAACAAGTTAACTTGTTGGTAGTGAACTGGCGTGTATTCCAGGCAGATATGGCAGACATGCATAGTGCATCCAATCAAATGCCAGGCAGCAAAACTGCTTTTTAGGGCCAAATCTGCCTGCCTGATAGAACAGTGTCTGCAGGGTAGTTAGCAACTACTTTGCAGTATTCTGATCTGTGCCCAGTTTAGGTTTCTAAACTGGGATTTCTAAACTGTCTCTAAGTTAGTGTATGTGTGCGTTTGTGGTGTGTGTGTGAGTGGGTGAGGGAGAATGAGAAAGAGAGAGCGCGAGAGAAGGGGGTGGGGGGTGGATAAGGGGTCGGCAGGATGCCAGCACCCTTGTTTGACACAGTGAGACACTGACAGGTCTCAAGGTCTGCCAACATACACACACTCACGCACACACACATACGCGTACACACACACACGCACAAACATACTGAAAGCCAACCACACAAGGTCTGCCAACTCACATCTGTAAAACTTTTCATGGCCAGAGGCTGCTTTTGGGGGTGTGGGGTGTGAGGATAGAAGGGAGATAGTGAGGGATGAGGGAAGGGAGGAGACAAGATAGAGAGCATGAGAGACAGACAGCTGAACGTGTATACACACAGGAGGAGCTCTAATAAGGCTTTAAGGGTAAAACTAAAAAGCTGAGGGGATTTTAGAGGGATGGATGAATGAATAGACTGACAAAAAGAGAGAGGGTACAAAGGTTTCAGAGAACAAGAACAGGATGCACAGGAAAATCCAACTCAATAAAGCCTGCTTCAAAAGCTTTAGAAATTAGAAGAGTCAATTCTCATTGTATAAACAATTATAAAGAGATGCACAACTGCTTGACTTTGATTGGGTGGTCTGAAAAAAGCAACTAAGCACTTAGAGAGGCCTAGAGAGGAATGCGAAGATGATACTGAAGGGAGAATTGGCTATTTTATCATTTATAATCCAGTTATTATCTTTGCTTTATATGAATCCCCAAATTTTGGGTTTTTGCTCTTGACATAAAAATTTTAGCAGATGTGCCATTTTTGAAGTAGAAGAAATGCATGAAATGAATACAAAGACTAACATATTCTGGGTTTCCATCAGGAAAAGGGTTTCAGTGGTCAATGGATACAAATGAATGGATACTGAAGTTCTTTTTACTTTGTTTGGGTGTTTATTGTGTGTGCACATGCACCGTGGAAGGCTTATGTATGGATGTGGGAAAACAGCTGAAAACAGCTTGAAAACATCTTCAAGTGTGGCTGTACGCATTAATGTACAGTGACTCTCCCTTTATAGAGGGCCTCATTTGAGCTATACTGCTTAACGAGCAGTTCCTAAATGTCAGTGTGGCCCCTGTAGGGCTCAACTTCCTGGTACTGAAGGATTATGGGAAAAATGTCAGGGAGAATCTGAAGCACTGATGAGAGCAAATGAGTATGAAATAGAGAGAGAAAGAGAGAGACAGAGAGAGACAGAGAGGGAGATAAAAAGCCAAATGCAGAGAAAGGGTTTTGGGAATATGGGTGTGAATGACAGGAATTAACCATTAGACATGCATTTGCATTGGAGTGCACACATTTATACACTCCAATGCATGTATACACAAACGAACAAACAAACACAAAGACACATGCATGCAGATGGCACATTACATAGCCCCTGGCAAAATGACTCATAGAAGGACCAATGTGCATGATATCTGTTTCTAGGACATGTGTGTGCGTGCATGTGTGTGTATGTGTGTGTTTAATATATCACATGCATCGTATTCTGTGAGTGACAGAGTGAGTATCTATTTAGCAGACCCAACGGTCAGGTTAGATCAATAAACAAGTGATCAGGGGACAAACAGCACACAGAAGCCAAAAGAGGAAAGCCACAAATAAGAGGAAGATGTAAAATTTGCAATCAATGTGTACTGAACATGACAACCTCTTAAGAGACTGCACTTAGCTGGAGGGTGTATTACCGATGTGCCTTTATTTAGACAGGCTACTGTAGCAACAAGACAAGTCTACTTTAAATCCTGGATGGCCTGCTTGAGGCATGCTTAGATTAAAGCCTTCTTAACAGAGATGTAGGGGTGGACTTGAAATAAAATCATCTCATCAGAAATAGCAGATTAAATTAGCAGGAGTGAGAGCAGAAAAAGTTGCTTTATGCTGATTTGTGAACAAAGTCCCAAGTAAACTTTACAGTGTATGTGGTAGTTGCAAAACAGCAGTATAGACACATTAGGCAATGACAATAAGATAGAAAAAATGATGCATGAATGTGAGCCAACATCTACAGAAGCTAGGACAGCACTTGAATCTACTGCCAGGTAGAAACATAGTGTCAGATAGGATGTCAGCCAGCGCTAACATCTGTGGAAGATATGACATTGATCCACAGTCATCGAGAAACACTGCTTTATTCTTGGGAAGGAGAAAACACAGACATGTACACACTTAGATGGCATATACAGCATTAGTATGTAGGAAAAACCTGGAAGAAAAAAAAAACATAGGAAAGACATACTGTGCTAGTGGTTGTGAAGCTCTACAGAGTATATTTCATTTCCAGATTTCATCACATGTGGAAGACAGACAACTTTCTTGAGAACAGTAACTGATTCTTTTGGATGAGAATCAGTTACTGTTACTTGTCCTGCAAGTTTTCCAGCACCAAGAAGAAAGAGAGTTGTTTACGTATTCACAGACCTCCATGGTACTGAAAAAAATTCACTCACACTAGTTACAAAGATCCCTCCTAAGAAAATTGAATAAATCAATATCAATTCAAGAACCACAGAGGCCCAGCCATAAGTCAACTGCTTCTAGTAATTTAAATCTCCCACTCCCACAGTAGTGACATGAATCAGATTATGGTCAGCCTTTTTCTGTGTTTCTTCCTTGTCATACCCTGAAGTGGCCACATTTTTAGCTTCTTGCTCTGAAATTGCCAACACTTTTGCTCTGATGCTCGCTCCAGTGCTACAAAAGCTTTTTGATCAGTGTCAGTGATTTAAGAAGTGATTGTCATGCCCTAAATTGATGGAAGGGCTGAAAACATATACTTACAAACTCAGCTTTTGCCATCATACTAGAACATTTTCAAAATACTTTCAAAGCTTGTAAGGGCTCTTTTTGTATTCTTCACTCTAGCTTTTCCATCATTAGGAATACTCAAACTCAAAAGTTTAAATAACAAAAAAAAAAAAAAAAAAAAAAAAAAAAAAAAA
>VVHJ01052433.1:0-17026 GCA_015107715.1 Tylochromis polylepis
AGTGGTGGGTTTAAAAAAAAAAAAAAAAAAAAAAAAAAAAAAATCCAAACCAAACCCCCCCCAAGAAAAACAAGAGGTTTCCCAGCAGAACGTGGATGACAAATGTTACTCACTTCACGTGAGACTGGTTTAAATCTACCAAATCCTGCTAGCCTGGTTTAAGGAGCAGTTCAACATTTTGGAAAACATTTGCTTTCTGACAGCGTTCGATGAGAAAACTGACACCACTTTCATGTCTGTCTGTTAAAAATAAAGACTGCCTGATGTGGAAACTATTTGGCTTCGTCTAGCAGTAACAAAATCAGCCAAGGAGCACTTGAACTGCTCTCTGATGGTGTGTACGAGGGTGAAAAGCGGCAATTTGCCAAACTCTTTCTTTACCAGATTGAGCTAGTTGCCTATGAGTGTGTGGATCCCAGGAAAGTGTGTGCTGGTGGGCTGATTTTTTGTTACTGTTATTCTAGTTTTTGTTCTAAGCCACTCAGCAGCTCGCTGAAGGCTCGTATTTAAGCGGACAAACATGAGAGAAGTCTAAAACTATCACGTAACATCTGCATCAGAAAAAGAATGAGAGAATCTCCCAAAACTGTTAAACCGCTACTTTAAATTCACGAACCACGTTTATTGGTACCATATTTATGAATCCTGTGTTCATTTCAAGTTCAGCTGGGTTACAGAAAGGTGCCTAAAACTAACAACAGCAGCAACATGAAACTGGCACACTGTGAAGCGTCCTGATCCGCTGCAACTCCAACCAAGCTGGTTTATCTGGAGCACCAGAACTGGATATAATGTGCTTTGTTCGACGTCCACCGATCTTTCCGCTTTGTGCCGAGGGGCTCTGAAATCTCTAAAATGATCACCTGAACGCTTCCAGAAGAGCTCTTGCCATCATCACAACTGATTTCCTAATACAAACTAAAGCGTAGGTGATGCTGTATAAGTGAAACAATGCTGCAGGTTTAGACTTCACACCTGCTCCTACAGCTTCACTTCCTGTGCAAAAACTGCTCTCCATGTGTTGTTCGGTGGAGACAGAGATGGCAGTTTGTTTTGTGCAGAGTCTCCAGCTGCGTCTTTTGTCTCTCCTTCAGCTTATTCTGACTGAAGGTGTCCCTCGCATGTTAGCCTGCGCTCGCCTTTCTCTACATTTTAAAACACTTGTAAAAGCTCCTGTGTTTGGTTGGCTTTAAAGCCAAATTTGGATTCAGGTGAATCACAACAGGTGACACAGCACGGTCATGCTCGATCAACCGACGAGCGCTCCCTTCTGTGAAAGTCTATAAATCCTAGACATCAATCAGTCGCCATTCTTCCAATCACATATGACGCACACTTCACAAATCGTGCCCTCTGCTCACATAAACTGTTTTAATGCCACACTTTTCTGTCTATATGAAGAATTTCACATCGTTCTTGAGGTTGCTGTGGTTGTTGTTCGTAACACTGAAGCGGTTCGGGAGGATCCTCATCTTCATGGTTCCGTCGGCTCCGCAGGAGAAGATGTGGTTAGCTGGTCCCACCTCGAGCTGCATCACACCTGTGCCGAGGTTCCTGAACAGCGACTGGCGAGCGTGCTCGTTGGGAAAAGTGTAGAGGAGACTCTGCGTGATCAGGCTCCAAACCTGGCAGAAGCAAGGAAGATGTGAAAAATCAGAAACAGGACAGTTTAATGGAGTTTGTTTCAGTCAAAGTGAGAATGTGTCTCTCACTTTGACTGAAAAAACACAAACACACACACACACACACACACACACACACACCATCTATAAATGAAACTGAATGAACTGAACCTGCTAAGAACCTGATGAAGCTCTTTCCCTGATTAAAAAGAATGACCCGTATAAAAAAATAAATAAATTAAAATCCCCCAAATCAAATATTTTTTGCCATAAATTCTCCCAGATGCCCTTACTCCAACATCAAAAAGTCACAAACTGCTTCTTAATTTGATGATTGTGCTTTAATTCTTTGCCATCTACAAGTAGCTGTGGCGACCAACTGGTTACCCAGATGTGTTGAGTGTGCAACACGCTCAACTACTGGGATTGCAGGTTCACCTGGTAAGAGGCAACCTGTCTCTGAATGATCATGTTCCGACTCCGACTGGAATCAGTAGTCTGGATCAATGAGCGCAACTTGTCTGCGACATGTCTCAACGTGCAGTAGGAGATTCAACTCAGCTGGTTGCCAGCTGGTTGCATCCTGGTTTATATTCCTGTATAAAAGCAAGGTTACTAAGCACCTACGTCCTATGATTTACAGTTAATAACCATCCTGCAGCAGCTGGGTCACTGTTTGCGGATGACATTCTCAATTTCAGTTTCAAAAATGCATGCTGTTGTCAGCTTCTATTTTATTGCCATCTTGGCACATGAATGTTGCTCTGAAGAATGCAACTTGCTGCAAGTGGTTGCAGACCTGGTCCAAGCCTTCAAAACTACTATTTCAAAAGCCCCAACACTCCCAATAATCTTTGCAGTGCCAGGGTCTCATCACAGTTATGAATATTATTGTTATGTTGGACATTTGTCTGCACTGCTCAAACAGAACATTTTTTTCCCCCCCAATCTCTCATCACTTTGTAGCTGATAGTCACCAATTTAATTTACATACTTCCACCTTCGAATATCACTATTTAGTATTCTGTGCTCTTAGTGGTAGCCAGTTCAAACTCGAGATTAATTTGGTACCCTTTATTCTGTCATGGTTACAACTCGCTGTCGACATTTCATGGTTTCATGCATTCTTACTTTGGGACTGCCCCCTTAAACCACATATTCATTCATGACCTGTATTTAAGTTATTTCTTCATTGAAAACAACATCGATGTGACACAGACAGGTCTGCGATGCTACTGTAGCAGAAAGTATTGTGACCTCTTTACAGGAAAAAAAAAGAAAAAGAAAAAAAGAAAATGCATGGCTGAGTTTCCACTGAAGACCTCGATAGGCTCTGAACAACTTTGATCATTTGAGTTGTACTCTCAGTCTGGGAGCTGCATGATTCATTAAGGTATCTAATTTATTGAAGTTCCCACTCTCATCAAACACTTTAATTGTATACCGATTGACTGCAAACTGAAAACGTTGTGCTGTACGTTTATAAGCTTTTAAAGACTTCAGATGAGTAACCTCACACACAGCTTTGAAAGGGTTTTTTTTCTGAGCAATTATCCAGAGTGAAAGTCATTTGAATTTCAAGCAGATGTGCACTGCACCATTCTACATCTGCGCGACACAGGGGCTTCAACCTTGGAGTGACAGCTGTGTGATCTGCAGCAGCATATCCAAGTCAAAAAGATAAAACAGACCTGCTGTCTCTGGTAATATATTAGCTGAAGATATTCACATCCTCCTCCTCCTGCCTTCTCCTCTGCCTTTCCCAGTGTCGACCCACTTTCACCTTACATGTTAGTCTCCATCAGTCACACAGCTATCCTGAGCAGGTGGTTAATCACAAGTGACAATGAATTTGTATTGCTTTGCTGGAGCTCACCGTCTCCACCGATGAACGCAACAGTGCCCTGACTGAGCCAGAGACATTCACATCTGGGTGCCAAACACCCTGCAGGAAGTTTCTGCTGGGGATGAGTTTACGAGGGTAGAGGAAATGATCAAAAGTCTCTTCATACAGATTTTTAGGATCACTGTACCCAGTGAAGCCCATGTAAAAATTAAAGACCTTCGAGAAGAAACTCAAAGAGCATTTATATCACAGCAAACTGTCTGCTTTCCATTTGCAAACAAATTAACAAGTGCTGTATACCTGAAAAATGCCACTCTGATTAAAACAGAAACATTTTTATCACACATCAAATGTCAAAGACACTAGTTGATATACCTTAATGTTGCCCTCAGCTGATCCACTGATAAAGCAATCCTCAGTTGGACTGACGGCTAGTGCTTTGACCGGTGAGTCATGGGCCTGGAAGCTCTGCCGCTGGTGCTTGTGGGAAAGCTCCAGCACGCTGATCCAGCCCTTCCTCCCACCTGTGATAAGCAGCTGCTGCCTGGGGGCCACGGAGAGCACGGTGGCACCGGACTCGTGGCAGCTGAAAGCTAAGGATGGAGAGAGGTAGACAGAAGAGAAAAATGTCAATCATAGTTCTTAAACGCTTTTTGGCATTTGATTCAATTTGTTTTCCAACACCAAAAGATATTTATTATAGGACAGCGGCGCTCAATGTGGGACACTGGCAATCTCCAGGAATCTGTGAGCCAAGGAGCCTGCAAAACATCCTCCATCCATCTATCCTTTTAACATCTTGCCCTTTTCCCTGCTGTCATAGGGGGAAAGGGTGGGGTAGACCCTGAATAATCCACCAGTCCATCACAGGGCTAACACAGAGAGACAATCACTCATGCTCACATTCACACCTAGTGCCAATTTAGAAACACCAATTAGTCTTATATGCATGTCTTTGGACTGTTGGAGAAAGCTGGGGTACCTGGAGAAAATCCACTCAAGCATGTGATTACATCCATGCCAAAGACACTACTAAATAGGCTAATTATGTGCAGTATCTTACCTTGCACAAGGCTGTTAGCAGGAGTCACTAGTGTGTCCCACAGACACACATTCCTGTGGAGTCAAAAATAACCAAATTACAATATTTTCTAACATTTTAATCACAGGATGTATCATTAGACACAGCAGATTCAGCGTTTAATGAGAGGTGGCATAGGATTAAATTGACTGGAAAGTCTGTGGGACCTGTTGTCTGTTGAAAGACCTGCAGTGGCGATGAGGGAAGAAGAGCCCACAAAGAGAAAGTCATTAGCTGTCTTGTTGTGGCACTGCAGCGTCTGGTAGAGAGAAACAGAGAAGTGACGGTGACGTTAATAATAAAGCAGGACAGGAGTAAACAAAAAGAAGTGTGACAGAAAAACAGGAGGACACTCGAGGGATATAGAAGAAAAATCAGCTAAATGAGCTGTGAGTATCTCACCAGGTATGGTTTGGGTGTAGTCCCGCTTGTGTTGGTCTGCCAGAGACTCAAGGCTCCATCAGCATCCACAATCCCAAACTACAGAAAACAAGCACAAAGCAGAAATCACACTTTGCTGTAAATAGGACAGAATGATCTTTTATATTGCATTTGACATATATATTATGAAATGTTTGTGCCTACTCCCTCACTGTGAATTTGTCCTCCAAAACATGTCAACAGCCTCATACAGCCAAGCACCACTTACATAACTAAAGTGCTTTCTATATCCTCTCATTCCTTTTCCCCCTCTTGAAGCATATTTTGTGCTCTGGGCCACAACAAGCAGGTAAGATGGCGCTGGCACGAGAGAGGCACCATCTGAGAAAATTATTAGCTTGAGGCGAGTGCCTGAGTTCAGAGTGTTTGAATCACTGAGCTGAAGAACAATGCGTGCTCAAGCCAACCTCCCTGCTGTGGTTCGTGCCTGAACAGCAGAGGAAGTGTGAAAATGTTTCTGAATGTGACAGGCTCACATCACTCTGCAGTCATGCTGCAAAGCTAAGAATAGCCTGACATCTGTATGGTGGTAGTCAGCAGGGCCAATGTGTTCACTATCCTGGTACATGGAGTAGGAGGGTGTGAGAGTTTGTAACCTTGTTTCCTTGGTGGTTGAATCGTATCCTGGTGACTCTGGAGTTGCCTGGACTTCGGAAGCAGATGATCTGCTGGGAGTGACCCCATTCAAACATCCTCACGCTACCATCCTGAGCTCCTGTCAGGTCTGATGAACAGAAACAAAACCGCACGTGACAACAGCTCATCTTCCAGTACATCCGAGTGACCATTCAGATCTCAACAGGAGGTTTTGGCACTTCTTTGTTCCTAAATTCATCTACTACATAAGTGAAGACAAGGTTAAATTCAATGACAGCAGTTTTCATCCCAGACAAACACTCCTCAGCTGCATCACCAGTCTGCAGTTTGACTGCAAAATACAAGTTTGCAGCAAAGTGAGTGCACTCAGCCTTTTCTAAATCAACAGCAGCACTGGGACTAATGGAAAACAACTCTGCCAGTTTATGAATATCAAGATAAGAGAAACTTTTTTTTTGGGGGGGGGTGATGTAATCACCCCCTGAAGGCTGTTTTTCAACAGCAGATATATGATGTCTGAATACCACTTTTAATAGGCGAATAGTTTTCTTAATCTACTGACAGACATCGGAGTTGTACTTACAGTATGGCAGCGTGGGATGGGAGGTCATTCTTCGCACATTGTTGATATTTCTCTTGATCATCTGGGAGAAGAAAAGTGAAGAGGAGGAGGAGGAGAAATTCAGTGAGAAAACAGAACTTCATCATGGTAAATAATAAATCTTTAAAACAGGGTGAAGTGCAGAGAGATGTGTTGTACTGTTTTAAAGCCCCTTTTACACACAATACACGTTTACTGGTGGTGGTGTCACATGACTTGAAGGAATGATTTTTATTTATTTATTTTTTTTAAATCCCTTCTCACATGGCTCCCCTCCACCCGCTTCATTTAGAAATGACATGATGTAGATTCTGATGATTAACTTTAAGGTGACGCCTTTAATCACGATCATCAAAAGCAAGAAAGGTACTTACTCCTGCTTCCAGTGAATCCACTGACAAACTATCATTTTCTCGTTGAAGTAAATTCTGTCTACTTTATAGTCCAACAGGAGACACCAAGTCCAACTTAATGTCTTCACATGCTGTAGGTTAGGCATTTTAATTGATATTCAATATTTTGTTCATGCAGCTGACGGATAAATTAAAAATACTGGCATTAAATACTGGAGGGTTGGCTAACTGCCATTAGCCAACCCTCAGCCTCCCAGTAAAAACACATATGGTATCGCCCTTAATCTCAAATTACTACATTCATAAACTTTGGCGTCCACGCCGCCCGCACGCCCAGTGGGGTGTGGACAATACCCCAATCAGCCTGAGTGGAAAAAACTTTTGCCACTTTGCTTCCCTCCTGTTTGACGCTCTGTGTTTAAGGGTGTAAGAGTCTCAGGGGCGACTCATTTGTAACTCCATATTCCTTCTTGCGCTCAGAAATAATCAGTTAAATAATAATAATAATAATAATAATAATAATAATAATAATAAAATAAAGGATTTTGAGCTGTTTTACAGCCTTGGCGCATTGCATTTTTACTCCTCTCCTTTTAAGGCCACCGTTTCTTCCGATTGGCTGCCCCTCATAAACATTTACATGCTCAGTTTTGGCTTGCAGAAACTGATATTCATACAGTGAACCCATTATTTGAAACTTCTGGCATGTGTAATATGAGAATCAATGAATAACTGTAGGAGTACAATAGGGCAGTGCCATATCTTACCATCCTCATCTGGTATACATTTTTACACAATTAAATATTCCCTAGCGTTCACACAGAGCTAATCACTTCTGTCTCTTAAGAAAACGTTGCCAGATGTGGTGTCCATCACATAGACTACATCCTTCATTTAAGCAAAGATTGAGGACACAGTTCACATTAGTCAACAGAGACCATCTGAGTATTTACTGTATTTCATCATCTCATACCGAACTGATACATGTATTAGAGTTGTCGTAAGTCAATTTGTTAGCCAATAATAAACCCTGCTTTGAAGCTAAAGAATAAATACAAGGTTGTTCTATTATAATGATAGGAGGAGGAAAAACCTACCGAGCCTCAGTATATCAGAGTGAAAATATGCAGCATGACTGTTGGCTGAGAGAGGCTGACATTAAAAGCAATGTATTTTCTATCGAGGATTTCACTTATCGTTCATCTCAAAATATACTCCACTCCGACATTGAACAAACTGACTGGTTGGTAAAATAATTATGATACAAAGTGGCTCTTACTGTCCAGTCTGCATATCAGGGGCAATAAGTTAACTAGCTGAAATAACAAACATGACTCACATCTACTTGACTCAACGACACCACAAGAGCCAAATTATCTCCCTCCTGCTAATGCCAACCTTCTCCGCTCGGTAAAAATCAACAGTTTTCCACAAAAACAGCAGAAACGACAGTTTGGTTCATGCATCTGACAGCACCATCTCAGTTCCTCAGTAAGCCAATGAGAGGAGCTAATGTTAGCAGCCGCAATGCTTTTGGCAAAATAGACAGAGACAAAAACGAATTATTTATTTAAGCTATGCTTTGAGGATTTTTGCTTTGAGTACAGAAAGTGCAGACAACATCAATTAATTCCACAAAAGCAGCAGGGAGTATTATAAACCCATTATCACTGCGTAGTGAATGAAAGCTCATGGAGCCAAACTGTGAAAAACTGTGCTTGATATTACATCTGATCATTTCCAAACATCAAAACAACAGAAATCTGCAAAACTCCATTTGTTTAGATAATCCGGCGAACATTCAGCCAACTTTAATTTCAAAAATGTTTTATCAGGTTTTGGTGAAATGCAAATGTTAAAAGCAACACTTTTAAAACAGCAGCACATTTTTGAAATCGACTCTACATTATACAACAAAAGTCACAATTATGTTATTTATATGTAAACACAAAACAAACAAAAAAAACCCCAATGAAAATCCCAGCACTCCTTGTGACTTGGCCATTTTCTTGTATAAATCTGGGTTCAGAGCTTACCACGGCGGCACCTCTGCCCGTCTGCATGCCTCCTAGCCACGGTACGTTGATAGGAGTGCCAGGGTTACTGTGGGTGTACGGCGTGGTGCCGTGGAGGGCGGCAAAGTCATCGCGCGTATGGACCACCAGGAAGTCGTCACCAACCCCACTTGGAAAAAAAAAGAAAAAAGAAAAAAAAGAAAGAGGTGATATACGTGATCAGATGAGGTGTCTGGCTGGTTCCGACCCCAAACACAACCAGCGTCATAAAGAGCTAGGATTAGCAACAATGAGTCCTGTAACAGATGGACTGATATCCACAGAGGTTTCAACAACAAACCTGCAAAAGTACCTTTTTAATGTTTAAGGTGATTTGTGAGCTAATATTTATAATTCTGTTTATAAAAACAGATACTTGCTCTCTGTGCTACACAGAGAGAGGCAGTGCAGATGCATGTATGCAATCTACAGTCTCTTTATCCCACGCCTACATTTTGCTCTTTTGGCACGAGGGTGAACAGTTGATGTCACTCTGGATGAACTCATGGTTGTTAGTATATATGTAAAACCACAGACTGCTGCCTTACCCTTTGGCTTCAGCCTCATCATCATCGATCCATGTCAAGATCTGAGTAGCCAAGATAGATGACACATCTAGCTCCTGAATGTCATGTGTGGAGGCCATGACTAAACAGTTACGATTGGCCTGGGAGAAACACAGAGAGAGAAGTTAAGAAAGTGAGAAGCAGAGCACACAGAGGACTGGGGTATGGGAAATATGCTGAGTCCCAATGTATGTGCCAAATCTGAAATGTAGAGGTTCACCAGCACTAAAACCACCTTTTTCCATTTAAAATAAGACTCTGGTTAAATGGCCATCTGGTCGCTTTTTAGAAGAAGCCAGCACTAATACAGCACTCTGGATAAACAGCCACACACAGCTAAGGCTAACATAGACTAACGTAATGTGAACAGAGATGGATATTGAGAAGAATTTAATACCAGGTCTGAACCACTGAATCAAAACACAGACAATAAAAAGCCTTGCACAATCAAAATCTGCACTTTAGTTTGTCATCGTTTTACTCTATAACCCCCAGACTGCGAACATGTCAGTCTGAATCCACCGATGAGTGCAACTCATGTGCAACACATCTATTTGCAATTGGGGAATCGACTCAACTTGTTGCCATCTTGTTATAATAGTATATAAAAATAAGGTATCCATCGCATGTAAACAAAGCATCCGTTATGAATGTGAAAATGCAAAAGAGTACATCATGGCATGCAATAAGCAAGTCTTGTAAGAATTAAATATAATCATACATTTTTTATTGAAGGGAATAGGGAAGAAACCCCGCCCCATATTCAGAATACATATTCTTTAATTTGGTAAGTGGTACTTTTGTTTTACCACACAAGATCGATTTGTTACTATGCACAACTGGGGTAAAGCTACTCATTTGATTTTTTTTGCCTCTTGAGAAATGCAACACTAACATATTTATTGCCTATTAGTCCAATCCTCAATCTTCTTTTAGCTGCTCTCTTTGGTCTGCACAAACTACTGTTAGAAATATCTGCATCTTCTGCGAGTTCGTCAATATAAGCAACTTTCCTCATAACTGACAATGTTTGAAAATATTGATTAGAGAAACTGAAATATTCTCAAGGGAGATTTCTGAAGGCGAGATTCTCATCCTGGGGGCGTATATCACATTAAATGCCTAATGCCCACAAAAGGTTACCTCACACTTAACAAGCTGAATAAACTTAACACCTTAAATAAACTGTTAACTTTGTTTGTATTACAGGTTTTCCAACAGATAAAAGTATGCTTTCAATACTTTTGCACTGAGGAAACTTCGTGTTTATATGTTTATTTAGTTATCCTTCTAAAAACAGAAAACCCTTTTTTTTAAAAAAAAAAAAGAAAAAAAAAAATAGAGATTACTACATCAATTTAATGGTAATTTTCTTATACTAAATGTTTAAATAAATTGACCAAAACAGGCTGTGTGGACTGACAAACCATGAAGTCATTAAATAGTAATGCACTCTTTTATTCTCATAGTACTTCATATTGTTCAGTGACATCTGTGTCAGCAAATTTTTACCTTGTTGATGGCAAAGGCTGTGATGATGTCAGATTCCTTGTGGATGATGCGTGCTTTTCCTCCAGGGCTACCCAGATCTGACTCAGTCTGCAGACAGCAGAAAACACACACAACAACTGAAACATTTCCCCCTGACAAATATCCGCCATAATTTCAGTTACATTTCCTTTCATGCTACAAAAACAATGACCCGACAAGATCCATGAGAAGGGTTGACAAGTGAAGTATCAAATTGTTTGCTATAGATGATGCTCATAAATGTAGGTAAGCTTACTCAGTTTCCTCTGCTATGCAATTTGTGTATTTTATGTTTATGTATTTGTTCGTCTTGCCTTTAGGGGTTAGGAAAGGCCACATTCGGTGCATCAGGCCATACTATTAAATATAGCAGCCAGCATAACTGGGTTACTGCCATTAGACAGCATGAGAACAAATAATCCTTAAGCAATAAGCACAAGTACACACAGTACCACTGTGATCCTGTGGGATATTGCATAGAGATGTTACACTTTGACGCCAAAGACAAGCATCCTCTAAGCATGAGCTTGAATTAACGTCTTCACCACATTCGTTCGAGAGGAAAAGACCATGTCATTTTCTGTCGGATGGAATAAAATATAGCTCGACTTGCAGAAATCTAAATATGGTGGTTTGCCATTTTTGCCGAGCACATAATCCCTGGTAGGATGCAGATTCACTGCGACAGTGTTGGACCCATTAATCAGAAGCTATTCAGCCTCATAGCTTGTCCTCAGAGAGACTGGGTTAATTAACACTGAGCCAAATGGAGTAGCTATAATGTGGGAGCTTGCATAGTGAGAGCAAGAAGATTAGAAAACCTCTATGAAGCATCAGTTTACAGTGCAATTTAAAATTTATGGTTCACATTCACATGAATATTTAGACAGCTAAATGCAAGATTAATATCAAACTCTGACAAGAGCATTCAGGGTACATGGCACTAAAAATACATTTGGTCCTGATCACAGTTTTGGCATTTAAGATAATACGTGACAGGTTCAAGACGTAAAACATGCACATCTGCATTAAACAGTATGGTCCTGTTTCATATGGTATGTACATTTCATACAGTGTCACATGTATAATAGCTCAGCCACACTAGAGTAAAAATAGGACAGCAACCTCCCTGCGACTAAGAACAATTCAATGTTTTTGCTGTTGGTTAATGAATGCAACTGTGTGCAGCGTATAACCCCCGAACACTGGGCAAAAATTCTGTTCTCCAGATGATTGTACAGATTACATCCAAACAACTGCAGTCCAACCTGGATTGAATGCAAGTAACTGGCACTTACTTTCTAAATGCAGACACATTGTCAACACAATGCAATCAGAGTCAGTCGAGTACAACTCATTTGTGACACCTCTTTGACTCCTGACTTCAACTCTACTGGTTGTATTTTGGTTATATTATGAAAAGCAAAGCTTTTAAGTATTTGTAGAGAAGTTTCTGAATTTCAAATCTATGAGGTTTTGACTGAACTCTGAATGTAAGTACTTAATGTTTAATGTGAATTTCTTTGTAGATGGCAACAAATTTGCAAGTGACATCAACAGACTTGTGATTTTTTTCTATTTATTCCAATTAATTGCTGTATTATCACAAATTGATTGCTTGTAATTGTCAACTTGACCCCACAAACTCAGAGCAAACTTACACCAATTTCAAAAGCAATGAGACTGCAAGTTCTTTGCACCCGATCACCAACAACTGTTTTTCCTTAGTGTGACTGTAGCATAAAGAGGGGTCTTGTCACTCAGACATACTGCTTTGTTATACACGGCTTAATAAACGTGCTACAAGCAAAAGAACTGAAGGTACTGTAGGCTTCAAAGCTTTAATTTCAGGATTTGCAGTTGTGTGATAGGGGCACGATGTAAGACTCATATTTAAGTCCCTCATAAACTGTAAAACTTTATGACCAATTAAGCAACTTTGAAGCAACAGTGATTTTCACTTATTTTAACCCCCTCCTCCAAAAAAGAAGCCGACTTGTCAAAATATGCCCAACATCTGACAAGAATGTTACATTTCATCTCACATAAAAAGCATGTTATACTCGCAAGGCATTTAATCACCAGCAGTCTTTCAGTATCCATCACTGTCGATGTATGTGTCAATCTTAGGCATCTAGTACTACATTCAAGCATTTGCTGACGAGCTTCAGTTTTTGATTTTTCAGTTTGGTAAATATTGCAACAGATAGTGAGGTTTGATCAGCAACCCATCCCACTGCAACATCATTAGCAATAATTCATCATAAGCAGTACCTGATTGTTTCCCGTCTCGTCCATCCCTGAACATTTCATATTGTCAGTCTGGTCCTCAACCGACTTTAATGACAGGGGAAGCAGCACAGGGTAGACACACAGACACACAGACACACACACGCGCACACAGTGTACAACCACCACCAGTGGCAAGCCATGCAAACAAATACAGAGACTCAATTATTGTGCTGTTAATCAAAAAAGGTGGAATTATTTGAATGAAAAATAATGCAACTGGAGGCAGTAATAAAAAAGGTTGGCATGCAGAACAAAAACAGTATAACAAGGATGTAAAAGTGATGCAGTTTAGCTTGGGAATGATGCATTTTGTTATCATATCAAAATAGTTAATGTGTTATTCAGTGCCTGTGATTACAATGTGCCAGCAGCACAATCATGCAGCAGAGAGATATGCTGTAAATACCTGATGTGTGCCTGGTTTCTTGGTGAAGATATTTCTGATAAAGGTCTCCTGCACTTCTTCCTGCTTCACCAAAAAGTGCCATAAACGTTTGACTGGCAGCGCTGAGTGGTGGCTGGTCCTGAAAGGAACATCGTCAACAGTAATGTGCATGCTGTACAAGTGGAAAAACGCAGTTCAGCTCTACACCATTGCATTAACATTCATTTATAATGCTAAAAAGCTGATATCTAAAAATATACTAAGAATATCTGATATGGAGGACCAAGACTGCCTGTCACAAAAATGAACAAAATATTTTTTTTAAAATTACTAGACAGTTAAGTTACATTAAAAAAAAGTGACAAAAACTGATTTCTGTTTGAATTTGCTTTGAAATATTTTTCATTTACTCCACAATTTATTAAAGATAAGAAATATTTGATTTATCCCAAAAGTTGGGATTTTACTGTGTTACAGTAGCCAGTTAAACAGAAAAAAAGGAAATAATAGACAGTAATTAATCTGCTTTTATGCTTGTGTCTGCTGTTCTGGAACAGATGTTAGACAAAGCGTTGCAGCTGGATGTCCACTAAGTGGCAGGGAGGACGACTTGGATCCATTAATTATCCACATGTATTTATTTATGCATTTATTAGGTTAGCCATTTCCTTTCTTTTCTTTTCTCTTCTTTTACTTTCACTTTTAATTATTATTAATAATAATTTTCATTTAGCATTTTCCCCAAACCAAATTAACTGATGCATTTCTTTATTTTCTCCTTCAGTATGCAAATTGAGTAAGTAATGAGGTGAACTTTCCGACTATTGCCTGTTTAACATCAAAGTCCAGTGAGTTTGAGTACAAATGCTTGCCAGTGACCAGGAGATCTCAAGAAAAGATGCTCTACTCCACTAAGAACACTGCAAATGAATTTATTAGAACTGCCAATTGGGATTTTTTTTCCACTCATGTGGATACTGTTAAAGACAGTGTTTTAATTAGCAGTATACATTAGCAGTATACATTAGCAGTACACAGAGGTGTACTTGCTGTTCATTGTGATTCATAGCCTGAATTTGTATGTAAACAATGCAGGGAGAGTTGGACACTTTCTTCCTGAGCTGCCTGCACAAGCAAGGAATTTTTTTTTTTTTTTTTTTTGCTGATGCGTTTACTTTGCTGTAGATGAAAACTTCACCTCAGGCCACACACTGAATGACTGCCACCTCATTTACATGCCAAAACAAATAACAAATATATGAAGTAGTACTGACATAAACAGGTTTGTGGAAATAAAAATGGGGAAAATGCAAAGCGTTGACTGAGGACCTCTATGAATACACAAGAGAAAAATTAATAAATAAACAAACCACAAGACCAAAAAATTAAAAAACAAAAAACAAAAAGGTGAAAAATCTGATTCAATACCTGAAAGGGGTATTTGATGCTTCAAATAGGGCTTTGTGCCTGAGCAGGGCGGGGCCAGGTGTGGCGATTTCATCATGGAGGTTGGTGGAAATATACTTGGAAGGGGGGCCCCCAAAGATCTCCAGCCTTTTCTGCAGCACCTGCTCCCATCGCTGCAGCGTCTTCAGCACAGTGTGACACAAAGGAGAGGCCACAGGCAGATCTGTGGTTAAAAAGAAGACAATAAGACTAGCTGAGACAAGCAGTAAGAAATAGGACAGTACTTATTTACATCCTGGATGTACATCAGAGGGGCTGTGGTATATTTTAGTGTTTACCTAACAAATCATATCCTGCCGTTGGATAGAAGGACTTGAGATTGGCCAACACCAGTTGAACCATGGCCAGCCGCATCAAACACCAACTTAAAAGGAGAAGAAACCAATTTGTAACAGAAATAGTCTTTAAAAAACTACATTCAGGTTTGTTAAGACAGAGTGGAGAAAAATTTAGAGGCATGACAAATAAATAAAAGAAAAGCAGCTGTAAACAGCTTTAGATTGGTTCTTGGCAGCTTTACTTAACTCAAAAATGAGTCACTGACTGGAGAAATATGCACTCAGTGCTGTGCCAGTACCTGTACGAATTGTGGTTTGAATGCTCCCTTTGCGGTGAGTTGGGATCAAACACATCATCATATTCTTCGTCATCGTCTTCATCTTCGCTGCCCTGGCTCTCCTCAGAGTCATAATCAATTCTGTTTTCTGACGGTGGTAGTGAAGGCTGAAATGCAAAAGAATAGAAACCAGACAAACAATTGTTTAGATCAACAACAACACTGTATGAGAAAAGAACAGACATTTTTCAGAATTAAATGTATTATAGAGGATTTTAAATTAAAGTTATATTACAAAGTCATTCTGTCATATATAGAGGCTGAAGATGTAACAATATCCCAACAAAAATGAGAGCAGATATGCAGGCTTATGTTTTAAAACCATTTCTTAACCACTGTTACTGATATTTGGATTACCTTTGCGATGAAGTAATCCCAAATGCTGAGCTCTGGAGGGACGAACTGTTCTTTAAAAATAGAGGGAGCTTCCTGTTCCACAACAGGGACGTGGTGCTTTGGACTCAATGGTCCCTCCTTCTCTATCCCAGACTCTTCCTTGGATCCGCTACGTGATGAGAGAAGCCTGAATCTTTTGGACTTCCTGTCTGTGCCACTTGGTGAGGCTGGAGTGTTGAGAGAGAGTTGAGAGAGTGCTAATTCGGCCTTTCAAGCTGCCATTAAAACCCATCTAACTGTGCCTTTTGCTCATAAAAAGAAATGCCTAGATTTTTTCCAAATAATTACAGTAACTTTATATCATGTCTACTAAATAGAGTAGCACAAGGCAAACCCACACCCACACAAATAAGTTGGTGGATTTCACTAAGCCCTCCAGATGGGAGTCCAATTAATTTAGCAGGAGTAAAGTGGTTTATAGTTACAAGGTCACCTTCATAAGAACACACCAGTGTCACAACGGAAACTAGATTCTCCAAATCAGTCACCTGGTGGGGGCGTCCTTGTTGGACTGCTGGGTTTTTCGATGACAGGGATTCGAGCGCCTCCTCCAAACACTGTCACCCAAAGTTTGCTGTTGAGTGGGTGTGCCATGATGCGAAACAGCTCGTTGCAGGAGTGAGTGGCCATGCCATGAACAAACAGACTGAGGAAGACAGCAGTCAGGATCTCACACAGCAGCACAGCTAAGCCTGGCTGGCTTTCCTCACCTGCTGAGCTCAACAGACGAATCAGAGAGGCAATACCTGGTGAGAAGAACGAGAATGGGAGAACCGGGGGGGGAAAAAAAAGAAAGAAAAAAAAGAGAAGACATTTAGACGTCAGAATGTGAATATACACTTAAAGCCTAAATTTACGAATTGCTGAGTAAAATTCTGAGCTCCACAAATAACATTCTTTTTTGGGGATTTTAAGAAACATTTTATGGAAAATAGAAAGTATAGTTATAAAAAAAGAAAGCAACACATTTAAAGTTTTAAATGAGTCTGGTGACATCATATACAGTGTATGGACAAATGTATTAGGCCACATCTCTTAACCTTTGAATTTAGCTTTTAGTCTCACTGGGACAGGTGTAATAAATCAAGCACCTAGCCATGAATTTGTTAAAAAAAACAAAAAAACACCCCCCCCCCCCCAAAAAAAAAAAACAAAAAAAAAAAAACCCACCCATTCCTA
>VVHJ01052435.1:0-16235 GCA_015107715.1 Tylochromis polylepis
CGTCTGCAGGCACAGGAGGAGGAAATGAATGTCGACACACACACACACACACACACACACACACAAACAAACGTGAGATCTAAAAGTACGATAAGGATTTGTGTCACAGTGAAAATGGAGCTGTGATTAGAGTAACAGGTGTAATTGTTGTGCTAATTTGATTTCTGACAAGCCGGTAAAAGCTTTCATTCTTAATTACATCCTCTGAAAGAAATTTTTTTTTTCAGCTGCATGGGATATTTTTGGTAAACTTAGGGTGCTGAATCCAAAAATGATCTCCATTTCCCTCCATCACATACAGTTTTTTTGTTTTTTTTAAACAAAACATGAGTTTATATTAAAAAAAATTTTTTAAAAATTATTTTATTACAATTAACTATGCATAATTGTTCTGAGATTCCTTATCTTTCACTATGAACAAAATAAACCTGTTGGGACATGATCATCTGAGCTCCCCACACCGCCAGTTGTACACTTAATTAAACTAAAAACATGAGTTTTGCAAGAAAACCTGACGAGATGGAATTTTTAAAATATTTTTCCCGGTTTCAGTGAGTAAAAATCTACAAGAAACAGTCAGAAAATCCTATGCAGTTTTTTGGTTGCAGACCTGTGTTATTAATGCCTCCAAGGAGAGTTAGAAAAGCTGTGTGAGGGCGTCATGAATCAAAACTTTTGTTTTTGTACTTCACTGAGAACCATGTCCACGCACACTTCTCCCTCCTCGAGTCCTCCCTGATGATGTCTTTGACGGCCATGAGCAGATCCTTGTCCTGCACGGTCACCTGACAAGGAGCAACAGCGTCACACACGGCACAGCAAACAGCTCCCAGAGATGAATGTCTCTGCTGTTTCTTACGAGATAGACTTCGTCTTGGGACTTGACCTTGCGGTACACGACACCCTCATCCTGTAAGATCTGCAAGGCCTCCTTCAGGAGCTGACGGAGCTGCTGGCACACAGACGGACCCGCGACAGGCTCCTAATAATCAGCATCAGAGGAACATGATACAAAAAAAAAAGAAAGAAAGAAAAGAAAAACCCAGCAATTGAAATGAAGCTAGAAGGAATTTTGATTCAGATTTGAACACATTTGTCATTAATGAGGAGCTTACAGGCTTACTTCACCTCCACATGAGTTAGATTTCAGTGCTATAGGGAGTTGATGTTAAAATCACTGGTGGAGGTTTGTGTGGTTTAGTTGAGGCTTTCATTGCACTAACCAGTGCTAACGTGTCAGTATTCAGCCTCCTTCATTGCCATGGCGTCAGATCAGAGAAACTCTCTGGGGAAAATACCAAACATATACGCGCCCCATACAAGCACTGTTTGATGGAGTGGTTTCACATCTTCAAATCTTTGACTGCTAGCAGGCTGTACTGGTATTGGCATGCTGCACACCACATTCTGAGATCTTAAAATGTGATGTCATAAAGAAAGAAACAGTATGAGGGAATAATTTTTACTTTGCTGCAAAGAATTAAATCCTGGTGTTTATTCCATTATTTCATTCGTCCCTCTGACCTCAAAACGAGGCTTCGAGTAAGGTCTGACGACTGGTTTCGGTTTCATGTCCCCACCGCAGACCTTCAAATAGAATGATCCCAGTTGTACCTGGTCTGCGGATGCTGCCTGAGGCTGGCTGGAGATCAGAGGCTGCAGGAGGTCCTGGACATCATAGGGTCTGAACCTGCTGACCGACTTCTGCTTAAAGAAGTCTTTCAAGATCTTTGTTGCCCTGCTGAGGGAGCTGACGGCCGAGTCTCTGAAAGACAGATGTTCATCGTGACCCTTCGAGCTGCTCTAATAAAAAAAAAAAAAAAACAACAACTGATCAAACGTGTAAGCAGCCTGCGACCTCTTTCACATTCTGTCCTAAAAAAAAAGAGACTGCCAACAAATCTGAGAACACACTGAGAAACTAAGTTAGGCTGTGGGTATTTTAGGCTTGCATTAAACCCGAGGATTTCAAGGCACAATAAGATGTGGCAATAAAATAAGCAAAGATTATTTTAGCCTCTGCTGTTTTTCCAAGGACGTTCTGAGGTTTTCTCCGGCGAATCATCAGAAAACAGACCAAGTGGTGCAGTTTACTGAAATGATGATACATCCTGTGATACTGATCCCTGAGCAGGCTTTAGACTGTGACACTTGGAGTTCAGACTGCAGTTTCAAACGGAGCCTGAAAATGTGATGATGAAATCTCTTGAAGATAAAAAACAATAACTGTGTGAAATTTTGACCTGCTCGTGTGTACTTTCTGGTCCCATAGCTGTGAAAACATTCAGAGTATGAAGATAAAACTTTTAATGGCTTCATTAAATATACTGAAGTTATTGTATTTTTTAAAAAAAGAGCTGATTCTGGGTCATGTGGAAACTTTTTTCAGCTGTGGTTTATTAATATGGACTGAGGATATCTCAGCCACTGGATACTATGTGTGTGTGTGTGTGTGTGTGTATGTGTGTGGGTGTGAAGAATATAACATGTATGTAATACATGTTTAGGGTTAAATCTTGAATTCTCTGGTGATGTGTTGGATGGATGTTCGTACCCTGCTGCGTTGGCCTCCAGCTGAGGCGCTTTGTCGTAACACTGTCTGTAGAGCTCAGGAACCGCCATCATCCAGGATATCTGCACTGCCATCACCGGGTCGCTCACTTTATCTGAAGACACATGAGCACACGGGTGAGGACGGAGGCGGTGCCCGCCCACATCCAAATATTCACTGTGTGTGTGTGTGTGTGTGAGTGTCTGTGTGTGTTTTAAGTGCATGTGTCGTTCTGTTTGAGCACTTGTAGTTCGACATGTTATTTGTGGAGGACTGTGGGCTGCAGCTGCAGATGGTTGGTGTTGCAGTGAAGGTGATAGTGGTTATCAGAGTGTCTGCGGATGAAGCCATCTCCGCTCACAGTAGGTGGAGGCCTTGATTTCTCTCTGCTGCCTCGACGTCTTCACTGGTCCTCTGACTCGGAGCAGCTCTCCGATCTCCAGGCAGCAGCGCGTCTGCTGGGCTCGCCTCAGCTTCTGCAGCTCCACCACCGGGTTGAAGCCTCCCTGAGCCGCGGCACTGAGCTGCGCCCCTGCTGGAGATCACACGAGGACACTCGCTCTGTATCGAGTCTGCATCTGAAGCAAGGCTGGTTCAACGCACCCAGGATATCGTTCTGTTATCTGGCTTCACTTATCCTCGCATCACCAGGCTGACAAACGTGCTTATGAAGTCGATAAGTCAGCCCGGGGTTTCCTGATCTACAAGCATGCAGCATCCAACCAATCAGAAACACGGACATGTCTGCTGGCAGAGCACTTCATTTTACTGAACAAACTAAAAGCAACAAAACACACAGCCTTATGACTGTGTACTGTGAGAGTGTGGTCAGTTACCTGCAGAGAGCGTTTGCTGCCAGAAGGAGGCAGTGTTCACAGTGTGGTACAAACCCTCTGTGAGCTACTCCTGTTTGTGCTGTTGTTGGTCCATCAGCCAGCTGTGGAGGAGAGCACAGCTGGCTGATGGACTGAGAGCTGAAATTAAACTGACCGTTAAAAACAATGAGAAGTGTCCCCTGTAGCCAGCGTCTGTACTTGTCATGCACTTCATACATTTTCATTCATGTTTTTTCCCCCTCATGCTTCTCCCATTCCTGATGAACTCCTCTCACCGTCTTCCCTGTTCCAGCTCACTTATCAACCAATCAGCATTCAGCCACAGCAGAGAATCATCCGCGTCACACACAGACGCTACAGCAGCGTGAATTAAGCACACGTGTCACAGCTCTATCATCGAGCCATGGCCTAGTGTCTCTGCTGTAATTATAACTGTAATTTAACTTTTGCTTTATGTGGAAAAACTTTTTTAGATTTTATTCTTTCAGTTGCTGCTTATCTATGAGCACATTTTACAGAAGACCACCACACACCAGGCCAAGACGCACGGTTACTGCTCACAGAGTGCTCACAGTTTTAAACATCTGAGAAAGATGGAGACTGCATTTAAAACCTGCAGATGTTCTCACGTCCACAGACTTTTCCAGCAATGGACAAACTCATTTCTGGATAAGTGATTGGTCAGCAGGCAGTGATTTTGTACCTGCTGGTCTCTTATCTCAAACATAACCGGAGACAGGACAACGAAGCAAGATTTTAGCCTATCCAGGTAACGTCAGGACTAGCCCAGGGGTTTGTTTTGTTTTTTGTCACTACAAAGGTGGTTCACTACTTATTGGTGTAAATCGCCATGGTAACTCAAAGTGTGAACAGTTTAGGTTCCAGATCAGAGATCAATAAGTATGGAATCACTGACCAATCAGTTTTCCAGAAAACAGTGCCATCATCCTTGGAAGATCCCTTGGAGCTCTGTGTGCGAACAATAGAAGGGTCTAAAGTTTTTTAGTGGTGCTGAATGTCTTTGCGTTTCTCTGAGCATCAGTAATAATTAATAATAGATTTTAGTAACAACTTTATTGATCTATGATCATTAATATCTGACCCTAAAACAGGTCAACTGCACTGTACCTGCTGACCTCACATCAAGTCGTACACAGACCATGTTGAATTTATATATTTCATCTTTTCTCTCAAACCCTTGAACCTGAAGTTAACTTGATAAACCCCTAGTCCTGCTTCGTAGCACCGGCCTCTGATCCAAACATCGGATCAGTGCATCCCTAAACACAAACACACCATGGACTGATGACAATGCCTCCTCCTGGTGTCATGTCTGCATGTTATCTCTACGTACAGTGAAGCTCGGAGGATGAAGAGCTCAAACAAGCTGCTTCATTTTATCTTCCACATTCTGCAGCACTGAGACACAGCTTTAGTGCATGGGTTATTTTTTGCATGCAGCACTAACCACACTAACACTGAGATACAAACATGAACTCACACTTGCTCGGCTCCCGCTCCCGCTCCTCTTTCAGGAGTTCACTTTTCCAGCACAGGCAGTTTATAACACCCGTACCATCATCCACTGTGAGCACAGCAGCAGAGCGTGGGCGGAGACAAAAACAGAGCACATGTGACCAAAACACAATCGTGATGTCTCACCACAACATGACTTTCATGACTATGGCAGTGATGAGCAGAACTCCAAAATGGGAGCACAAACAGTGAGTGAAGAAGAGCACCTCCATAGCAGAAGAAGTCCTCTCTCTCCCTCTTGTAGACCACCGTTCCCAGCACATCGACTTTGGAGATCGGGTGCAGGTTGTAGAAATAAATCCCTTTGAGTGCAAAACAACAGATAATTAAAGATGAATCAGGATGTGTGGCTCCAGTGACAGAGCAGTGTGTCCTCTTCTCCACATGCTGAAGTGTCCTTGAGCAAGACACTGAAGCGAAGCTGCTCCTGATTGTCCAGTTCACTGGAATCAGAGCTATTCAGGTTTATCAGCTCCTTTTATCAATGTTCACATTTTTTTGACAAACACTGATGTCAGACTCTGGGCAGTTTAGTTTTTACACACCTGAGTAACATTAAAGTATTTTTGCTGCATGGCCTATTTGTCTGACAGGTGGATGGTGACACAGGCAGCTCTAGCTGCTAGCTGTCTGCTAGGCTTCACCTCAGCTAACTGGAGTCCCTGAACTGGACCTCTGGACCAGGATAGTACTGTTGGACTATTTTTAATGCAATTACATGACCAATAATATGGCTACTGTGTTTAATTGCACTAACAGACCATCCAAGAAGGCTAAGATGTGTTAAATTCTAGGATTTTATTACACAACAGCACTGGTCAGCAGCAGAAGCAACACAACATGGAGAAGATATAATAATAACAACAACAACAACAGTAATAATAATAAATGTTTATGTCCTTCTGTGATTTACAGACTATGGTTTCTTAAAATACATTCAGACAGAAAAAACTGCACTAAGGTGATACTTGGTGCATCTTTGTGAGATCAGTCTGGATATTACGGATTTATTCGGCACAACTTTGCAAATGTTTGTGTTTCTTTGTTGTCTTTTTGCACGTCATCACATAGGGCCACCTGACCACTTGGACCTCTGAGCCGGGGTTCCTGGTCCATTCCATCACCCCTGCAGGTTTTACATTTATAAGCTGACAGTACCTACAACACATCACACCTGGCACACCATCAGGTGATGCAGTTTAAATGAAATAACGGGTATTACATGCAAGATTTATGATCTCAAGCAGGTCACGCTGCCTTTTTCTGTCATTAAAAATGTCAGCCTCAAACTCAGACTTGACATGATACGAACGAAACAGATTGTTTTTAGGTCTCGGTATTGCAGCATGCTACCAAACAACAGGTAAAACAGTATAAATAACTAGAATAAATGATTAAAAAAATAAAGGAGCTTAATAAATGTAAAATATTGCACAATGCGTGCTGCAGGCTAACAGCAGCTTTAACCAAATATAATTTCAAATTAAAAAGAGCTTCAGGAGTGACGTCCAAGCAAAAGGTGAGAGACAGATCGAGTTTGTTACCTGGTACCTGGGTGGACTCCGTCATCTCCAGGATGTCTCTGATATACAACCGAGCGAAGGCGGAAAACACCGGGTTCAGTCCCCACAGCATCGACGGAGGCTCTTCCGCTGGATCCATCGTAGCTGCCTGCATTTCATCCTGGAATCAAACACTGATGGTTTCCCACCAGCCACACAAACTGTTTCCAGCAAAAAGTGAACTGGTTTCAGTGGCGTCACTTCCTGTTAATCGCGCGGTAGAGGAATTCTCTGTAGTTCATCCAGAGGCGCAGCAGAGGGCGCTCACGATGAATAAAAGTGGACCGAACTTAATGTACAGTTTCATCCAGAAGATAAAATCCAGGTTTTATTTCAGGTTTCACGCATTTAATTTTCCAATCCATTCAAAATACAGTAAAACGACACGCGTTTCCTTTTTCCTTACAAAGCAGCTGATTTTGCCCACAAATTCGGGATTTACGACATGACACACTACCTTGATGGCAGCCAAATGAAAAAATAATTAGGCGTTATCAGTAAAGCTCAACCAAAGCAGAAACGGCCATGTGTGTATAACAGTTATCTGGTTGTGGTGGGTGAACTCGACTGTTTCATGCGAATGCTGTTACAAATTCTCCGAGGCGGCTTGCTTCATGCCTGAAACCAAAATGGCAAATGCGGTAAAGTGGAACAAGGTGCTGTGACGTCCCTAATATAAATATATTTTTTTCTTTTTAAAACTGTGTGAGAAGATATAAAACCAATCTAAAAACTACATAAAATGTCCAAACTCTTTATATAAAGGAATGCTGACAGTGCCCAGAAAAAAGTCCTAACCCTACAAAATTCATTCAATCCACAGAGTCTTTTTCATTTTGGACTATTTCACAACTCGAATCCTAGAAAGAGTGGTCTTTCGGTCACGTGACCTTTAGTGAGCGCTGGATAGATTCCGTGTATGTACAAAGTATTAACAACCTATGTTAGCAGCTTTTCTGTGTGTAAAACTAAATATTTCAAGGCATATTTGTCTTGTCAATTCGGCGCGTCTACGTTTGCAGTGGCTTATGGGAAATGTAGTTCCACGAACACAAAGAACCCCGACTGTTCTGTTTATAGAAATGACAGAGACCGTTGAACGCAATAACACCACAACGACTGAGTAAAGCTGGATGTGTCGGTTGTTTCCTTGGTGGGAATGCAGCATGGGAACCGTTTAACCGTCAGCTGTGATCGGTCTCCGGGACAGACGGGGGCAGCAGGAGACTGGAAACCGCGCGCCAACCGTCAGGCGCGAGGAACTGGGAAAGAAAAGACAGCAGGTGCGCGCACTCGTGGACGCGCACAGACACTAAATCCGCTAGATACTAAACCCGTCCCACACCAGGGAAAGATGACTGTTTTTGACCGTTTTAGCGAATGATAACACACGGACCAACTGTATATGTTTTTTATACCCTGAAGGAAACTAATGAATTACTCCGTGGAAAGCGACTTAGTTTTTTTAAAGGACTCCTATCCTGTGTTTTTTTGTCTTTTGGTAGAAGAAAGAGCTCCGCGGGGCTGTCGGGCCAGTGGGTCGACAGGAGTTGGAACAACGACGAGCCTCCAGTAACACCTTTACTACTTTACAGCAACAGAAAAATCTTTTTTGGGCGGACTTTAAATACTAGAAGACGTCTAGGTGATCCGTTGGTGTTTTCAGACGTTAACAATGACCCGTGATGTGAGAAAGCGCGTTTCAGTGGACCGTCCAGAACAGTGTCAAAGGCTAAGCTAGGTCTGAAGCCAACTGTGAGAAAAGCCCTCATAGTCGTTATAACTAATGACACACACACGATCAGCCAAAGACCGACACTGAACCGACACTTCTGTTAAAGTTGAATTCCCTCAGGATCTTTCCAGCTGAATAAACCACGATGTCATTTTTTAATTTCCGTAAAATATTTAAATTGGGAGCGGAGAAGAAGAAGAAACAATACGAGCACGTCCGCAGGGATGAAAACCCGGAGGAGATCTGGGAGATCATCGGTGAGCTGGGAGATGGAGCCTTTGGAAAAGTCTTCAAGGTAGGCATTTTGTGCTCCACCTTCCATTCGTTGCTCTGTGCCACACATCTCTTGCTTGGTCTTAATGACAGTATTTCCTTTGGAGTGTCTTGTGTTTTTCCCACTCCCATGAACTCCTGTTTCTGAGGCCAACCTACTAGCAGCAGGGCCACCTCAGTCATTTCCACCCCCTACACCTGCCCCTACACCTGCTCTGTAACAGCTAGAGTTGGTGTCAGGTAGAGTGCCGTGATCCAGCCAAGCTTCATTCACACACCTTTGAGGATCTTGTGCTGACAGGTTGGTTTCGGTTGTTTGGGTGTTTAAGTCCGTGGTTTGATTTGATCCTAGCTGGAGCCTCATTACCATGAGTAACCGTAAATATTATCACACAAGAGGACTGGAGTCCAACGCCAGGAAGTCTGCATGTTCTGCTTGCCCTCCTTTGTTGCCAGATGCTATATTTGGAGACTTTTAAATAGTTGGATTTACCCAAGACTTCAGGCCAGCGTATTATACTTATGTTAAGCCTAATCTTCTTCCACATTTAGCCCCAGTTGCTAGTTTCCCAGCATTTCACCGGCAAGCCTCATGCAAAGAACACCGACCATTCATGGAAGCCTTTCAACAGTTATTTTGTCCTCAGCTGTATATTTCTATGTGCTGTTGTGATATTTTTAACTGTAAATTTCCAAACTTCCTTTTACAGGAGTTTGCAGGGATAATGGAAATTTGACCGTGCCAAGTAATTTCCCACCCTTTTTTTCATCACTCTGTTCTCATATGTATTACAAATGTAATATTATACACCTTTTAAAGGGTAAAAAATCGCCACCCCTCCATAATCCAGGTTCTGTTGGAGGTCTTTTTCTGTCAACAGGGAGTTCTTCCTCTCCACCGTCACTATGTTCTGCTCATATGGGGGATTCTCTCTAATACTGTAGGGTCTTGAGATGAGTATATGAATAAAGCTGTGCCTTTTTTGATGGATTAAAATCCTAAATGAACAGATTAGTTACGTTTATTTTCTGTTGAAAGATAAACCAAAGAACTGTTGCATGTTTGTGCTGCACTCCAGAGTCGAGCTGAAGGAGATCCACAAATAATAAACTGCAGTCTTGTGTTTATATGTCTGGGCTTTGGGCCATCGCAGTTATGCATCACATCTCCAGGGCAGTACCCACACTCCGATTCATAGATCAATACAAACTGCATCTGAAGTATGGAGTAGTATGTTATAGGGGGTGCTCAGTGTTTGGTACTCAGGTCACCAGGAAGTGGCTGCATCCCATATCGCAACAGCGACTTCATCGAGAGCTTCCTGTCTGCAGAGAAGCCAAAACAAACAGGAGGAATTTCCACTTCGGCGGGACGTATCACATGTTCTGCTTACACATTCAGACCTGCAGCACAGCCCAGTGTTTGTTTGTTGGTTGTTGAGCCATTGATCTCAGTTTAAGGTATTTCTTGGAGGTCTGGGGTCAACACCACTTTAGATCTAATATAAGCCACCTCTGGCTTTCTAAGTCTTTAGGATGTGTGTCTAGAGGAGTGGAAAGTTATTTGTTTTCATAATTCCTAAAAATATTTTAATCTTACAGGCTCAGAACAAGCAGACGGGCATCCTCGCTGCAGCCAAAGTTATTGACACAAAGACCGAGGAGGAGCTGGAGGACTACATGGTGGAGATTGACATCCTCGCCTCCTGCGACCACCAAAACATTGTCAAACTGCTCGATGCTTTCTATTACGAGAGCAAACTGTGGGTGAGTAGAAGGATGTGCTGTGTGATCAGTGTATGACTGCCTAATGAGGGGGATTATGGATCCAATACAAAGCTTGCAGAATCACAAATTAGAGCAGTCTAGATGTCAATGCAGCATTCAGGACTTAAACCTGTGTCTGCTGCGTGCTGTCGGTGCAAGGCTCCTCCAGTATTCGCTGTTCAGTTCCTGCTGTAGTATTCTTATCAAAATGTGTGGCCAAAGTTCAAACGAGCTGCTGAAACCAAGAGCTTTCAGTGCTGTTAATCATCATACTGGTTTATAATCCATCCGCTTATGATATGAGCTCATATTTAATGCCTTTGTTTTCTCCCCAGCTATTTATGTAACACAGATGTGTGTTTTGATGACATTTTATAATTAAAGTGAAAAAAAAGCCATTTAGGTTAATTTCACATCATAGAACCCGATTTATGGATTGCTGTAAACACTGATGAGCTTTTCAGATGTGCTGACAGCACACATGATTGTAGCCAACCCTGAGGACTAAGGCCATGTTCCTGAATAAATCTGCTGCTTGTGACAGGGACTCATAGCTTTCAGTGACATGACTGATGCAGAGTATTGGACGGGAAAAATGTGCATTAATATTCAATATGTCAGCTAACATCGGACACTGGGAACTGTCTGATTATCAGAGCCAATATTGTCTGTAGTTATTTTAAGATTTCCTGTAAAATAAATCAGGACTTTGTGTGGTTGTAGCCGCTTCAGACAATCTTGTGATCTACGTCATTGGTGACGGTTATTCGAAGTTTCACAGCTGGATTGATGCTCAAATCGTTTACATTGAAGTAAGCCCGACAGTGAGTCTAGGCTATCTGAAGTGACGAAAGTCAGGCAAAGTTTAATAATCAGCTTATGGATGTGCTTCTCTAGCAGAGGTCTGTGTAGGTTCTCAGTCATCCAGGTCATGGTAGTCTACTGGACTTCTTTAAATTTCTTGAAAGAAGTCCAGTCGCTTTCTTTCCAAGCTTCTTAGACTCTAGCAGAGACATCCGTCTTACAAAAACTGAAGAAGAAATCATCAGCATTAATAAGGGAACAACAATGGCAGTGGCTAAGAATACACTAATGACAAATGGACAGCTAAGTTATCAGACAGCCTCAGACGAGCAGAAAACATTCAGGAAGAAGCTGGACGAAGAGAAACCCCCACTGCTAACTAAACTAGCATTCCAGTGGCTTTCAAATTGCAGAGCAAAGCAGGCACACCACAAGTATAAACGCTGGAAGCTCTTACCTAGACTGCATCGTAGGAACTGCATGAAGTCAACACTGAAGTTTAAATTAAGCTCTGTGTGTGTGTGTGTGTGCGCGCGTGCACATGTGTGCATGTTAAGGACGCAATAGCCAATGCAAATTAGGTTACACTAAACAGCACTCGTTATTTATAGCGCATAAGGCAACAACCACTGAAACACTGCAGCTTGTTGATGATGAACTTAGTCACTTTTCAGTTATTATGATTGTGTGTTTCCATTAAGAGATGGTAGGGTGATATAGGTACTAAAAGAGATAAAGGAAGCACTGAAGCACCTTTCCTCAGTATTCAGAGAATTCATTCAGCCATGCTACAGCTATTGTGGCTGCAGGGTCACTTCACTCATTTGGGAGCCTTTCAAATCCAAATAAAATATTCAGACATGTCCCCTGAGCTGCTGTGGAGGAGTGCAGTGCAGTTTGACTGCTGTGCTTATATGGCCATACTCTAACAAACGGAGTGGCTGCGTTTGATTGAACGACTGTGGTTGTTTTGAAAGTAGATGTTCCTGTAAGGATGTGATGTCACAGGAAAATTATGAATTAAGGGTTTTTTTGGGTTTTTTTTGCAGAAATCAAACAGTCACTACGCTTGGGGAAAAAGTAGCCTGCCACTTGCACCATGCCTGAAATGTAAAAATTCATACTGAAACAGCTAAAGCATGTCTGATTTAAATCAGGAAATGTGAGTCTACACTAACATTTACAAGGACGGTTGGGCCTGTACATTTGAGCGTTCTGCCCTTTTCTTCCCTTTGTCCTGTGAACAAAAACTGCTGCCTGATCGAGGCTGATGTCTGTCAGGTGCTGAACAGGTGCCACATTCATGCAAAGAGGAGGTGGAGATGAAAGGCTTCATCCCACATTAACCCAGGAGGAGCTGGCAGGTGACGTTCTTGATAACTGCCTCGTGAATCGGTGTCACCTGCTGACCTTTGTTTCTCTTTCACTGCGCTGTCTAAACGGAACATTTTTGAGGCTCTGCTTTGATTTCTGTGCTGCTTCCAGGCCTTTAACTTGCAGGTGAGATCACATCCTCCCTCTCTGTGCCACATGAATGGATTAGAAAGTATGCAGGTGCATAGTTCTCCCCGCATTCATGTATGTGTCAAATAAACAAATAGGAGAGGAAGCCACAGCCCTGGCCCATGATTCCTCTCCGCGCGCTGCCACGACTGTGGGGACCATTGTGCGATAGCGGAGCCACTAAAACAACAACACGCCTACAGAGAAACACGAGAACCGTGTGTGTGTGAGCGCACAAGACTGGAGGCATTGTGTGTCCTGTAAGGGCTTTGTTTTAGGATGTCTTGAAAAGCTCAGCTGTCTGGGAAGGCTGTTCAAACTTTACGTTACAAGCTGTCTTTATTTTTCCTTTCTCTGTACTTCCTGAAAGATTTTCAATTTTTAAACTCAGGCTGACCCTGTGTGAAAAGTTTGGGCCATAACCAACGGATCAACCACAAGTAGTTTCTCAATGGTTTCCAAAATTGCAGAAGTGCAGCTTTACTTCCTCATCTGTGGGTGTGACCTTCAGCCAAATGTTCCCCAAATCTCTGCAGGTGTGTGAGTGAACGTCACACCACATGGCTGAGCTAAGCTCACAAAAGATGCACCAGATGCTTTGTCTTACCTCCTGCACATCATCCTCCTCATTGCTACCTGAGCCTCTGTGCCCAGAGATAATCCTGTTAGCAGAATAAGGTCTGGAAAGATAGCTATCAAGCAGGCTAGGTAGCAGCTGTGTGAACCCTTTTCACAATGAGGCCCCAACTGGGCCAATCCTCTTACATCAGCAGCCATACTGAAAGCTCCTAAATGCCTTTAAGAGCTCAGTGTTTCATTCATGCAGGAGGAAAGGACGTTCATTCTCACACTGGTTTCATCAGGGTACATGATGATGATGAGGAGGAGGAGGAGCTCTGCTGAGTTTTTTTTAATGTGTACAGTGGATGTTCCAGTAGTATTTCTCTCTGAACATGAGAGACAGTGTCTGGTGGGCCATGAAGGTGGTCTTCAGAGTCATTTACACTAAATGTAAGCTTTTATTTATTTAACTTTCAGTTTTATATGTAAGATTAAAATTGCCATGAAGTATTTATATTTAAAAAAAAGAAGCCAGACTGAAGAAGCAGTGCCCTGGGATTTAATGATGTTATAACTCACATCTCATCACGGGGGAAAGAAGTGTAAGTAAAGCTGTTAATGTACAATCAACCTTAACCAATAAACTATCTGAACATCAAAGTGAATCAGTGAAAATGCAGAAAGAAATATCATCTTCAGAGATTGGTGATTAAATGTGACTGTAAACTAGGATTGACGCCGCCCCATTTAAACTGGAAGAGAGGTGAGGGCGTGGAAGTCTGAACCAGAACCATGCTGGACCTGTCTCAGGATTGCTGGTAGTTGCTGGTATGAAGTTGATCGGTGATTGGTTTGTAGGAGGCTGCCTCTTCACTTCACTTCAGACTGTGACATAAACCAAAAATGGAGACTCTGCCTCCAAAGGGAAGCATGCATCTTTTGTTGGTTTTAATAGTAAAGCACACCTTTTACTTTAGAGGTGAACATTCTCTGCTTCCAGTTTACGGGACACTTTTTCAAGTTTCATTGCAGCTTA
This sequence comes from Tylochromis polylepis, assembly GCA_015107715.1. NCBI lineage: Eukaryota > Metazoa > Chordata > Actinopteri > Cichliformes > Cichlidae > Tylochromis > Tylochromis polylepis. The sequence continues at coordinate 14,165 of VVHJ01052435.1, forward strand.
TGGTTAATTTGCAAGTGTCTACACACAAGTCGGTGTCTTCAATGCAAACTCCAGACACCTGCAGCAACCTGCTGGCAACCAGTGCAGTCACAGGGAGGTTTTAGGTATAGCAGCCTCTTTGCGACTATTTTCACCCAGCAACAGCCAGCAAACCTCCAACCAGTCACATTGTTCCCAGACAGTCTTCAGGCCTGTGACTGAGGCCTTAATCCTGACTACAGGTCCACCTCCGCTAGCTTCACAGGTGAATGCAGCTGTGAGTTGTGGAAATCCAATCAAACTGCCCACCATACTTTTTTACTGGCCCTGGGCCATCGGCTCAATGTTTATTGTGTGGACCCCTGATGAGAAGCTTCCAGAGCCTCACAATAGATTTTAGAGGTGACCAGGTTCAACCAGAGCCTGCTGCCTCGTGAATGACCTGCACGCTGAGATGTGTTCTGCAGCACTGGCCTCTGCACATAATAAAGACAGTTTTGATACACGGTGTGCTTTACATAAACAAATGCGTGTGTTCACACTTCTCTTTCCTCGTGTTGGCAGATACTCATCGAGTTCTGTGCAGGAGGGGCTGTGGATGCTGTTATGCTTGGTGAGTCAGCATTCCCACGTTGCACACAGGTTATAACATTAAAGAAAACTGCTCTCATGGCAGCACTAACCAGCTAAGGGAAAAGAGCCAGTTTTAAACTTCAGATATTTCTCAGCAGACCACCCACATGTTACAGCAGCCTTCTCCAAGACACTAAATGCAGCTTTAGCCCTCATTACCACCTATGATTAGGTTTTATTAGTATGTGAGGAATTGTAAGAGTGCTTTTGTGTGACCCCTCACCCTTTCCCCACAGAGCTGGAGAGACCCCTGACAGAGCCTCAGATCAGGGTGGTGTGTAGGCAGACTCTGCAGGCGCTCGTCTACCTCCACGAAAACAAAATCATCCACAGAGACCTGAAAGCCGGCAACATCCTCCTCACGCTGGACGGTGACGTCAAGCTGGGTAAGGGCAAAGTGAAATCCAGCTGTTAACAGCAGAAAGCAGACAAAGTCCAGGATTGAGACTCTGACTCAGACCCTCAGTTCATTGATGCTTAAAGTGGTATTGTGGTAGGAGGGAGAAGGAGAAACCTAAGAATGCGGGACAGGTGTTGCCTTAAAAAGAATTTGTCCTTGTAAACGTTTTTCATGAGAAATCATAAGAGTTCACAGTCTGATATAGATGAGCCTGTTTCACCAACATAAAAACTTGTTTTTTTATGGTATCGTGTAGATTTTTTCACATGACTTCTCTCATGACTCTGTGCATGTCTGCGCAGCCTGTTGTGACAGTTTTTTCAGAAACTGAAATATTTGCTAGAAATTTGATCCGCAGTTGTATTTTTTTATTTCAATTTTTTTTTCTATCAGCAATGACATTATGAATTTGGGTCTCTGAAGGGAATGGGAGATTAAACCATCTAGAGGGACATGGTCGCAGTTGGAGCTGGAGGACTAAGAGAGGTGGTCCAAATTTGTTTTTAACTCCTTCAATCCCGCTGGTGCTTTGATCTTCATTGCTAACGTGGCTTTATCTTTATGGTTCAGAGAGAGGTGCAGCTCCATCCAGATGTTTCGTTGAATGTGGTTTTTAGTATCTTCTTGTATTATTGGTGATGATGATCGAGGGAGTATTCCTGTTGGTTGACTCCCACGTTAGGAAGGTGTATTTGGGCCATTCCCATTAAGGTTGGGCAATGTGTAAAAATTTTTCCAAAAGACAATCGTCAGTCCAATAAATGACGATAGGCGATATATTCACGCAGGTGACTTTTTGATTGGCGGAGCAATGTAATCATGCACGGACTGATTTACACGTTTAGAATTTATACGTTTTGTTTGGAGGGAATATTTTACTTTCTTTTCTTGTTTGTTTCAGTATTAATATAGCTACTTTTTGGGTTATTCATTCATTTATTTATTTATTTATTTGAGATGCGCCAAATCACACAAAAGACTTAACATTACGTCTGAGTTTTTTTTTTATGTTCACTGGAAGAGACATTTTGATTTTTAACTTACTTTTTGTTTAATTTT
>VVHJ01052436.1:7976-19875 GCA_015107715.1 Tylochromis polylepis
CACCACTATCATTTTTCTTTAATAATTCAATAAGCAGGACGTCACAAACCCCTAACCCCGCTTTATTATTTATAGCTCAAAAACACAACCCAATGAAGAAAACAGAGGCAGGCAGTAACTGTAACTGAATTTTGATAAAACTTGCAGGAGGAAACATGCAGGTTAAGCTCAATGGAAATCCAAACTAAAGATGATTCAGCATGAGAAAATAAATAATGTCACGGCCTCCCGTGCAGTCTTGTCATTTCTGTCTGTCTCTTCTTCTTGCACCCTCTTGTCTTGCCCTGTGTGTGTGTGTGTGCGTGCGTGCATGTGTGTGTGTTTCCATATTACGGACACACCTGGCAGCTTTGATTAATTTATGGGTGATTGCTTGTTTCCAGCGTTCTTCTTAAGGCTGAGGAAATCTTACAGTTGACACCAGATCGTTGCATTTACCACAGTAAAATGTTTCACTCATGATTTCATCAATTGTCAGTTTCACACCTTTTACTCTCTGTAGACTCTTCCTGGTCCATGGGTTGCAACTGCAACTTTGGACTGCAGCTTTCTCTGTGGATTCACCTGAAGAATCTCTGGGTTATGCCCTGCATGCCCCGTCTGCCAACCACCCCTCATCGCTTTCTTCATTCAGTTAAACTCTCTCCCTGTGTCACGCGTTTTGAGTCCAGATCCCTGGTGGTTTCCTGACACAGTTGAATCCCAAAAGGGAAACAATAACTGTAGGGAACAACACGAAGACAAGCAGGGAGTAAGGCAGGAGCAGAGCGAAGCCTAAACCAAAGCAAGTAGGAGAAATAATCCTTAAAAGCTTAAAGCCATACACGACTTGGAGGACTGCTATGGATGGCAGAGCTGAAGGTGGGACCTTTCAGAGGCTTGTGGAAAACGGACAAAAAGGCTGGCTAGGCAGTCAGGTGTGGAAGCACAACCTCAGAAGTGGGTGAGCCAGAGAGTGGAGTTCAGGGCCCAGTGAAGTCTAAAACCAAGCGCAGTCAGACACCACCGTACAGTACACACAGATGCTCTTTGGGCTATGGTATCTGTAGAGATTCTGGTCTCTTAGATGCTAGCCAAGAGCATGCTGGTGACCAATTTTAAAGGCCAACTTTCTGATGTGTGGTCACTTGGAGGGCTGACCCTCAAGGGAACTGGAGGTCCACTGGGACACTGATCATTGGTCAAGTGTAGGTAAGTGGTGGGCCTACTCCTATACTGGACTGAACTGGTTATCCAAGGAGCAGAAGAATCATCACCTGATTCAGAAGCAGTCTCTGATTTAGAAAAAGGAAGAAAACAGTCGATTTTTAGTCAGGGACTTGTGAGCATGGGAGGCGTTGACTGCCTTAGTAGCAGACTTGTTACCGGTTGATCTCAAGTCTGAGTCAGGAAATGCAGAAAGTTTGCTAGCTCAGGAAGAATCACAGTAACAGGGTATTCATTATCTGACTCAGCAATCAGCAAAATGTCAGTGAACTCAGGTACAGTCTTTGCGTCTGTGACTCTGGGTGCTCAGGAACACCATTTGTATTGATCAGACATGAAACAGCCTATGGCATTGATCAGCCAATAAACAGGAATGGTGTTAGCTGAGGTAGAATGAGAGAAGTAGTGATTGGACCAGGAACAAAAGAAGGTGAGAAAAGAGAAAGGGGGGGCAAACGAATATCTCTGCTTTCCAAATCAAATACAGAATTTATAATACTGCATGAAGAAAGCATACTTTTGGAACATACTACTTAATCACAGTATGTTGCTTTCACCTTAGGACTGCTGCTCATATATCCATTAGAAACATCTTCAGAGCAGATATACTCAAAAGATACAGTTGCACTTAGTGTAATCAAAGCTGTGTAACACTTTTAGTTGGGCCAATGCAGTGGTTACAGTGTTTTAGGAAATGGAAAACCCCTTCACAGAATACAATAGCAGTCTTCTTCAGCTACATAGATGCTAGATAGAGATAGCTAGAGGTCGGAGATGAAAGTACATTCTTTCATTTTCAAGATTTACAATCAGTAAGAGTTAGATTGAAAAATGAGTGACAAATAAATAAAAATGAAAATTTTCACAACATTAAACAGACAAGGACTTTATACGAAATGAAGGCTCTGAAAAACAGCTATAAATTCTTTGCTAGAATATCCATTTCTGACGAGGACGAGGTTCTCTTGTGTCCCCTTTTGATTACCACACCCCTTTTTTTAAATTCTAAAACTATTATTTTATAATTCTGTGCAATATTTGCTGTAATCCAAAGGGCCAGAGGAATCGGTTCATAAAATACAAAAACCTTACATTTTAATTGGATTTAAATCTGGCCAGTCTCACCTTCAAGCTTCTCAGGCATGTACAGATGCTTCTGCTATTATTTTTAGATCACTCCCTAGAATTCTGACTGCTTGCACTGCAATATCACTATAGATTTTCAACTTGTGCACAGACTAAACATTAAAATCAAATCAGCCTAAGTTTGTGGAGGACTGAAGGGGGATGCGATGAAAGCAGTTTTCATTCATTTATTTTCGTAACTTCTAATCCAACTTATAGTGCAAAAATGTTCTGAATAAAAATGACTGATCACGAGGATCAACGCATGAGAGAGAGATGGGTTATCAGCTATGACTCAGCAGTTTTCAGTTGAATTAAATTATTTATGTAGTCCAGTCCACAACAACAGCACCTAAAATGGTGCAGCTTCAGTTTTTTTGTGTGCGTGTACATGATAATGTGTGTACATGTGTGAGGGTGTGTGTGTGTTGAGAGCTTGAACAGGCAATTTCTGTTGAGGGGAAAAAAATTGTTGATATCAACAGGGACCCAAAAACTCCTAAAAAGTAGATAAAGATAGAGAGAGATCATTTTTTTCACCCCCCAAAAAATAATGGCATAGAGAGTCAGGGATTGTACAACCAGAAGGTGAGCAAGAAAAAAAAAGGCACCAAAACAATACGATACAAGATTCAAAAGGAAAGGGGCACTTTCAAAATACAGAATACATCACAAACATTAACTGCAATTCAATAAACTCTTAGCAAAAACTCAACCAAAGGTTCACTCTAATTTACAGCTTTTAACAAATCTATAGACACTTTTTATTATTATTATTATTATTATTATTATGAGTGAACCCATAATAAACACATCAGTGAACTAATTAAAAATTTTGTGTCATCTTATCAGAAAATGGTACCAAGAATTAATAAACCTATTGAAGGAATTAAAATAACATGAGAGCAATTTCACAGTTTGCTCTTACAAGCAATGCTGCAAAACTGCACAGAGGCACTCTAACTCACATTTTAGCAACAGAAATTCTGCTATTGTATTTTGAGATGTATTTTGATGCTTACATTTTCATAAGTTCAGTTCAGTTTTATTTATATGGAACCAGTCCACAACAACAGTGGCCTAATTGCACTTTATATCACAAGGTAAAGACCCTACAATATTAGATGGAAAACCCCAACAATCGCCTTGAAATTGAGAAAAATCTAAGTCGGTACCCACCCACCAGAGGTTATTTTACCTTTTTTTGCTTGAAGTCATTCAGTGTCTTTGACTTTCTATGGTCTCTGGTCACCGTGTCTCTGTGAATCACTTCCAGTGTAGATGTAGCTCAGCCCTGCATTCTGAGAGCAAAATGCTCTATTGAGATAATGTGGTGCGATGAGGTCTTTAAGATATGATGAGGCCTGATCATTCAGGAGGAGAAGGATTTCAAAAATGAATTCTGGACTGAACAGGGACACAATGAAGAGAAGCCAGTACAGGATGAACATGATATCTCCCTCTAGTACCTGTTAGTATTCTCACTGTGGCCTTTTGAAGCAACTGAAGGCTTTTCAGGGAGTTTTTAAAACAGCCTGATAATAGCAATTTAAAATAGTCTAGTAACAAGTAACAAATGCACATATCAAGGAAAGCTCTTATTGCTTAATATTCACAATAAGCGACATATCCTGGTCAAAAACAACTTGAAGATTCCTCACAGCGATACTGGAGGCCAAGGTAATGCCATCCAGGGCATTATGAGCCCTATATTTGATTGGTTCATATGTTTTTAGTTAACAGAAGGTCAGCGGTAGTTCTCTGTATGTAATTCTGATAAATTATTATTCTTGAGCTCTATGCAGCCATACTACTGAAGCAACACAGTGGCTTCAGTAATGGGTCGATCAGGATGTTAGTCATAAAGGGAAACATGTAATTGCATTCATTATTGCAATGAGTCTGAACCCAGCAAATCATGCTGAAAAACAACGTACATTACCTCCCTGAAGTGGGGTTAAGAGGACTCTGCGTCCGAAATGTGCCACAAAGTCTGTGCTCGTCACCAATTGTCTGTTTAGTAAGAAGTCTGGTTTCTGTTAGCAGATGCATAAAACAGAACAGTACCGTTGTTGAAGCAGTTACAGTAAGACCCACCTAGAATGATTGCAATTGTGTTTTTTGCCTCCCTTTTCTAAATCACATCGGATCACCGAGGGTTTTGTTTTGCAGGGATGTCTGCAGGATGCCAGAATTGTGCAAAAATAACTCGAGCTGTCTTCTGTGTCTTACAATAAATGAAATATAAGTCTTTTTGTAACAGATCAAATTCAGCTTTGTGACCCGAAAGAGTTCTCTGATTAAGACAGTTAAGGGAATAAAAACAAATCCTTGACATCCTTTTTGTTATCCCCTTGCCAGACATGCAACCAAACCTCTCTGTAAAACTGTGAACACCGAGATTATCCCACAGAGTGACAGGACTGCAGCAGGCTGAAGCGTTTCCTCTGGGTCTCAGCTGGTGTCAAAGACATGTGCCTCGATTCTTCCACTGCGGCAAAAAAACCTGCTCGCACAGTTTTGCTGCATCTAGTCCTCGTTTTCTTCCTTCTTCTTCTCATTGAGTTTCAGCAAACTATAAACACTGTTGTCACATTTGCAGTCAGATAAAATATCTCTAAATGCGAGAAGACAGTTTTTTTGATAAACCCACCGCTGATGTCATCTTTCTTCATTTAACATTGTCACAAGTAATTTGGTTGGTTGGCTGTTAAAAATCAAGTCTTCTTAAAATGTTGTCAAATTAAATACACTATCCAATTAGTTTTGGCAGAAGAGAACAGAGACAGAAATGAATGCAGTCAAAGGAGGAAGAAAGCCAGTGAAACATGATGATTTAAGACTGTGGAAACTTTAATGTATCGCATAAACTCTTTTTCCAAATAAAATATATATATAAAACTAGTAAACTTCACTTTTAGTGTGCTTTAGTACTCAATCAATAACTTCATAATGCTGTGCTGTGCTGGCATTGCTGATGTATCCAAGCCTGGTATAGCAAATCTCACTACGCCACTGTTTTCCAAAAGCTATTAGAAATACATCAGTAATCCCCACAACATTCCCAGAGTGATAGATTCCCCCACTACGATGAATGAGGGTACTTTAATACAAAGCTGTTAAAGGAAATCATTGCATCAATTTTTCATTTTATTTTTGGAATACCATCCACATCAGTCTCACCCTTTAATAAGAAATCAGGCCAGAAATACAAACAATAAATAAATATCAGCTCATTAACCCCATTAACTCTTTCAGATTTAGAAAGTATAAACTAAGCAATCTTTAAATGTTTGCACACAGAGCTCTGAGGTTTGTGTACATTTATACACTTAAATGTAGTTTTAAAACCAAAATGCGATTCCCTTCGTGCTTTTTTCCATCCATTTTCTTCTGCTTGTCCATTTCAGGTTTGCAGGCAGGGGGTTGGCTGGAGCCTATCCTAGCTGGCATAGAGCAAGAGGAAAGGTACATGCTGGACAGGTCACCATTCCACTGCAGAGCCAACACAGGGAGAGACAGACAGCCATTCGCTCTCACATTCATGCCTATTAGGCCAATTTAGAATCGCCAATTAACCTAAGCCCATGGATGTTTTTGGAGTGTGGGAAGAAGCCGGAGTACCAGGAGTGAACGTATGCAAACACAGGGAGATGGTAGATGTGAAACTTCCTGCTATGAGGCGACAATGCTAAACACCACTCCACGCCATCCTTTGTTTGCTATATAATATGTCTTTTATCATATTTGTCACATCACTCCAAATGATATCAGTGAGTGACAGAACTGGACTGCAGGCAGACTGTTTGAGTGCAGAGCCTGGCTTTTGTAAGAAGTAGTATGTACTTTGGCATTATCCTCCTAAAAGAAAGGCCTTCGATGGAAAAGTTGCCAGCTATCTTGCACCAAATATACATATCATTCAACATTACTGGGGCCACATTGATCATGCGATGTGCACAAATGCACCTCATCTTTGCTGATCTGTGATAGTCTTGTGACTAGGCTGATAGTCTTTCTTTTCTTTAGCTCGCAGGATATAGAGCATGTTTCCTTGTGTCAACACTGCCTTGTCTTTGCAATGTTTTCAATCAAATCAATAATTTAATCAAATAACTTATGTTAATAATATTAATTCATGTATATTTTTAATTGAAATTAATGTTAGAAGAAAAAGAATGCATGTTGCCACATCAAGGATGACTTTCAACTCAGCAGCCTCTGCTTGCCTTTCATGTTGGCTGCTGTCTCATTAATGTATTTGGAATGCATATGAGGAAGCCTGTTGAAATATCCTGAGGCGCTCTAATGGTATCCGAAGAGACCATAAGCGTAACTGAATTAAAAGTATAATGTGAAAATCAAAAGCCATTGCGGAAATGGGACATATACATGTAGTAGGGTTGAGCAGCATGAATGATGAGGCAATTACTTTATAACAGCTGCACTTTCAATTACCATTGGAAAAGAGATAAAGGCTGAGAGGGGTTAATAGATAAGAAAAGCTCACCAATTCACCCCAAGCTTAATATGATAGCTTCCTCACAATAGAACAGAGAGGTGTTTTTACTATTGCAAAAATTCTTCAGTGTCAGCTTACACAAATGTAATAAGATAAAGTTAAGAGAAATACTAATGAAACATCAGGTGAGAAGAAATCCGACTCAGGCATGGAGGATTAGAGTAAACTTTAAATAGCTTTTCATTAGCTTTAATGCAAAAATAAGTCTAAAATACCTTTTTTTTTCTGTGCATCAAAAGCGTAAATTTACAATTTTCACGTGTAAATAGGACAGTAAGACAACTGTAGGCGTAGTTATGGGACTGGCCCTTTTAATCCCAAAGAAATGATGAGCCTTCCCTGAGAAGACGTTGAACCTAAAAAGAAATTAAACAGTGTAGGGTTCGCTTTATTCGAGCACCAAACAGTTGCTAATAGCCAACATTTGAATTGTTTCACAGGTAAAACAAATCTGCCAAAAAACTCTTACCTCTCCTGAATGTCTGTGTTCAAAAGCCAATTCTTACTGACCATTTGAAGTGCTTTTTTCTATGATGGCCACACCGATTTGGTCCAGTATCTTGCCCAAGGACAATTCAACAACCAACCTTCCAATTAGTAGACGACTAAAGATTTCATTCACCTGTCCTTTTGAATTTTAGACCTCTATTACTCTTGTTTCTTGTAGGCTGGCACTTTGTGGTGCATTTTAGTGTCTTTCAGTTGATTGTTTCAGGTTTATTGATTGTTACAATGCAACAGCTAGAAGCACTATAGCTGTGTCTGTCTTTTAAAATAAGCCCAAGTGTCAAGCTCGTGGTGTTAAAAACAAGAGGAAGGTGGCAACTTTTTGTCAATCACCTAACCAATAGAAGCAAAGAACAGACAGATCGTTTTTTTACCCTCAAGGCTGCACTACTTTGCCACTTTATTTCCTAAAAGACTTGACACAGCTCAGACATGCGTGCTTGGAAAAATGTCATTCAGAAAGAGTCCTTTAAGAGGATTTATGTGCTCAGACTGTAAATACTTTATGAATGTTACTGTCTGTTTACGTTTTGCTCTCTGGCTCTTGTAGTGGCTCTTAGCGTTCCATAATGATCAGAGGGGAGAAAACACTTGGCAACATAAAACGCGCTTTAGCATCTAGGGAAACTCAACGTGTCAGCTCTAGCTGCTCTGCACAGTTGCATCAGGCTGATTAGCGTGCGTGCCGGGCAAACAGCCACTGTGGACAGAGCAGGCAGGTGCTACAGGAATGTAGTACCCTAGATGAGACTGAAGATTACCAGAGTCAGCATTTTTGCTTGTGTTGTGTTTTCTAATTGCCTTTTTATGTCCACAACTATATTTCCATTTCATTCTCCTGTTTCTACATCAGCAGCAGAGATTCTGTCTAATAATTTCATACAAATAGTGGCGGTTTTTGATATGGGCGACATGGGCCGTTGCCCAGGGCGGCATCATGGGCATCGGCAAAAAAAAGTTGCTCGCACCCATGCTGCCCCGACATCATGCATCATTTGGGGATTGCATAGGCGCCGATCGGTTTTCTATTGCCCATTTGCGGGGAGTAAAGGCGCCCTCCATTTGCGAGGTGCGCCTGCTGCTTGCAGCACAGGGGTGAGAGGGGCGGGGTGGCGGGGGATTCTCTGGCTGGCTGGAGCGGCATCTAATAACCAGCTTGCAAAATAAAACCAAAGAAACAAACACAAAAGCACCATACATCATGATATTAATTTATCATTTGCACCGATATGTTTTCTAAATTCCATCACACCCATATATGCGGGAAGTGAGTGTGAGGGCCCTCGGTGCCAGCTGCTGCTGTGCTGAAGTCTCAAATTTCAAATAAATTTCATGCATACTATTGTCAATCCAAGCCCATTATGTCACAATTAATTTTTCCTGGGTTGTGCTAAATCGCAGAAAAAAACCCTATACAAACTGAATCTGTGCACTAAGGTGTAGGTCTCTTAGTTTACGTTGGGGTGATTCTCAGGTTGGAGGATGGGTGTTGATACTGGAGTGCAAAATTAACACAGATGGAAGATGGACAAGAAAAGGTCAAAGCCATCAGGTGCTCAGTTTAAAAAAAAAGAAAAAAGAGGAGGAGAAATAAATAAATGATAAAGGTAAGCTGATGTGTCATTGGATAATGGCAGGTATTATGTATGACATTTATCCTGAAACAACATAACATTAATTAGTAGAGATTGGGAAAAGTTCTGTTTAAGTTTGTTAGTGACTTGGTTATGATAGTAAACAGTAGACAGACAGTAGACAATGATGTGGTTTATTGAATTTTTTGGACCCTGTTCAGCATAATAATTAGCCATTAATTGGAAGAGGTGTATTGTTGATTTGTTGCCTATTCTCAATGTATGATGAATTATAATGGCTGTTTGTTAGCTGTTAGCATACTATGCTACGCTAAAACTAGATGATAGTATTCTGTTGTTGTCTAGTTGACTTAGCAAAAAAAAATTGCTTATCCCTTATGTTTGTTATATGTATATTTCTGAATAATTGATAAATTAGGCAAAAATATATGTTTGTTTAAATTATGAAAATGATTCATGCACGTATCACAATTTTAAATTGGGTTTCTTTTCAGGGGCACTTCTGAAATATTTTGTAATACCCTTTGCCACTGCCCAAGATGAGGAGCCGTCCACCTCCTCAGCCACGCAACAACCTGTCTGTAAATGTTCAGAAGACTAAAGAGATGGTTGTTAACTTCAGGAAGAGTTCAACAACCCACACCCCACTGCACATCAATGGATCTGCTGTTGAGATAGTCAACAGTGTGAAGTTCCTGGGTGTGCACGTGGGCAGTGACCTCTCCAGGAACCTGAACACCACCACCACCATCATGAAGAAAGCCCAACAACGTCTTCACTTTCTTCGGAAGCTGAAGAAGGCCAGTCTCCCTCCTCACATCATTTTACCAGGGAACCACTGAGAGCATCCTGTGCTGCTACACCACTATCTGGTATGGGAACTGAACTTTTGCTGAAAAGAAGTCTCTGCAGCAGATAGTGAGGACAGCAGAGAGGATCATTGGAGACCCTCTCCCACCTATCTCCCATATCTATGACAAAAACATAATCCGATGTGCAAACAACATAGTGAAGGACACTTTCCACCCCTCACATGCACTGTTCTCCCTCCTTCCATCTGGCAGATGGTTTTGCAGCATTAACACAGTAACAGCCAGACACTGCAAGAGCTTTTTCCCTCAAGCAGTCAGAGCCTTCAACTCACTACCACCAAAGGACTGATAAACATAAACACTTTTACAAACAAACACTTTGACAAACATAAAGACCTCTACAAACACTTTTACAATACTCACCAGAAGACTCAATAACAACACAAACATCCACAAATGCATTATAAACTGGACCTTGGAACAATATGCTTATTTGTACACCTCAGTCAGATCGTTACTGACCACATCTACATCATGCTATATTTGCACATTTTACATCTTGTCTTGTCTACAATATCCTGACCATAACTTGAACTTGCTATTCAATACCAACTGCACAATCATCTCACTTTACTGTAATTGCACATGACCACTTTGTATTGTCTCTTGTCCTGTCTTAGGCATTCACAGTATTGTTTTCCTGTTTCTCTTTACCTTTATTCTTCAAGTTGCTTCCGTACATTTTTCGCCATTTAACTACTTCCACAATTTTTGTGCTATTTTCACCATTCAAATTTTAGAATTTTCTGCTATTTCTGCTAATGCCAGCTATGACTTTTGGTTTTTATAACTTTATACTTTTTAAAAATATTCAGCTTTTTATGCATTTTTTGGTCCCATTGAAATGAATGGAAAACTTAAAATTCTGCTAAAACTCGCTTGTTTTTGAAACTTAATTGCTTCCACATACTTTCACGTAGAAACACCATTCAAACATTAAAATGCTCTCAAATTATTGGGCTATTGATGTATAATTCAGCTTTTTCATATCGTTTACCATTTTCATATAAACCCTGTTTAGGTTTTAGGTTGCATCATTATGATTTTTCAGAAAATACATGCGTTGTTATGGTTGCTGTGCAGCTTACTTTGAGTGGCCCACTGGACCGTTCTGAATCTTTTCTTCATGTCCGAACAAATTCTTATTACTTGCTCAGTTTTCACTCTACCCACACAAATTATACCTCAAAACATAGGTATTTTTTCTGGCTTTCAGAAAATGTGACTGTCATTATTGTGGGAATTACAGATTTTTGGCAAATCACCTCAGAGTAACACAAAGTCTGAAAACTCTCCATAGGAATGCAATGGAGACTTTACTCGAAATTAGAGCTGGAATATTCAAACAGGACTCATTTTCATATCTCCTAAATGAAACGATTTAAAGACATGAGACTTGTGCCAATATATCTTCAGGCATTCCTGCCACTCACGATTCAAGAATTTCTTTCATACCTTTTAACGTTTTGTCATGAATTACGTTTGTTTCAGGGTAGGAAATCTGTCCTTCCCTCAAATTTCAAACTGTGGAAATGAAGCAATTTTTTCTCTTGTCATATCTCCCAGATAGATTATTGTAGAGACATAAAAACTGGCATGATTGTTCACCAAAGCCTGCTGATTCTTACGGTTAAAGAATGATATCGATAGCCCACATACTTTCTGAGCTACAAATCTTTGTTTGAGAGCAAGTCAAGGCAGTTTTTGCTTCTCATCTATTCAGTTATGGTACATTATCTTTAATAATTCATGTTTTAATTATGAATTGTCAACACTTGAAGATTCCCTGATCTGTTCTGAACAAAACGGTCCAAGAATGACCTCTCTAGCCCCCACGGTTTGGAAACTATTGCCATTTGTTTGAGGGGAATCCCCCATGTCCGAAATACACTACAGAAAAACCTGTGTCTCTCTCTCTGTGTTTGCATGTGTAAGGAGTGCAGCAGGTGCAGCAGTTTTGGCAGGAAAAATTTCACAGTCTCTCTGATTGGTGGATTCAAATTGAGCAGATCCAGGCTGTTTGACTGGCATAGATACACACAGGCCGCACTCTTAACAGCCACTGTTCACTT
>VVHJ01052438.1:0-17219 GCA_015107715.1 Tylochromis polylepis
CAACAAGATGTCCATCCTTCCCTAACAAGCTGTGAGAAGAAAGGATTTCACAGATTTCTAGGATTCCCAAATCTTTCTGGTCACTTCTATTTTGAACTGAATCAACATGTTCCATATGGGTTTTTATTATTATTATTATTAATGCTGCTGGTTGCTACAGTTGTTCCTGGAGGAACTGTCAGACTTATTTTATTTATATATTTTTTTAAAAACAGACTCCCTCCAGTCAGTAAGTCTCTTGCTCCCGTGACTCAAACCAGCAGCACAAGCTGTTGCTTTGATGCCACACGAAGCCTAGTTCCCGTATGTGCACCTTTCTCTGTATATTCCAGAAAGAAGAACGTGCAAGTACGGACATCTTGTGAATCACACTACATACACACAGGCACAGAGAATCCCAAGGATCGTGACTCCGGACAGACTCCTGCAGAGTTTATGAGGTCCAGGTCCAGTTCCTCTAAGGGGCTGTAAAGAGGCTATAAAGACGTGAACAGATACCTCAACCCCTCTTTACAAATACAGAAATAAGCAAAAACATGTGGCACCAGGAATGCTGTTTTGTGTGTGTGTGTGTGTGTGTGTGTGTGTGTGTAAACATGACGCAGGTGATTTAAAGCACTGAGCAGCCTACAACAGCCGGTGTGGCTTATCTACCATAACTGCAGTTACTGGATTTCTAACAAAGGGAGGAAAGGAAAAGGGGGCAACAAAAAGCCGTTTCTCAGCTGGGGAAGCAAAACCATCCACTAATGGAGAACTGGGAGTATTCTGCCTGGGAGAAATGTAACATAACATGAAACACAAAAATGTGCACCCACAAAAGATATCATCTCCAATAATACCCAAGACCAGAGGAAACATCTGTTTGCAGGACAAAGAGACTAGATTAAACCTAAATATGCTAAATCAGGGCTTAAATGATCAATAATAGCAATGTAATGTAAATGAACACTGAAATATCCAAAAGTAAAATAATAACACAAAAAACAGAGAGGTGTTATAAATTTGCTGTGGTAGATTGCACTCTGTAAAAGGCATCTGCCTAAGTTATCCACCTCTTTCCAGCTTTTTCTAATTAAAGTAAAGCCTATGGCAGACCAAATAAATCAATAATTAAAAACATACAGTACCTCAGGGTGCTTCAGTGCCTGAACAATAAAAACACCGAAATGCATATAAAACAGTTAATGGTGAAAACAAAGGTGTCAGCCACACAGGGAGAGCACACAAAGCATCGTGATCGGAGGGTGGGGGGGGGTCAGCCCGCAGTCTTCACAGCTGCTAGCCAGGAGCCTATTTATTAATTTGTGATTTCGCACCTGATAGGCTGCTGGCTCCTGCCCGGCTGTTAATATTCTCGAGCTACACACATACACATACACAAACATGCAAACAAAAAATCACTTTTCAGAGAACACAAGGCATTTATGCACGCTTGCTGTTCAAACTGCTCAGCATAATCATTCCCATGAATAATAATTGCTCGAGTGCTGTGCTTACATTATGATTTTATTGCAACTTTGAAAACACCATTCAAACTTTTGGTTTCTGTAAATCATCAATCAGTAGGGATTAGTTTTTAGATTATCTGAAGCAGCTCTGACCCAGTGTCTGACTGGTTACAACTTGATTTGATTAAATGGCTGAAGTATGGCTGTTAAGAGCGACACTGGTGGATCTGTTACTATAAATCATAGCACGTGTAAACCCCAAAACATTAAAAATGTAAATGTGGCACTGAAGGAAAAGTCAGGGCTCATTATCTCTTCTGAGTGGGTGTGAAAGAATTGCAGTACATTTCATGCATGTCAACATATTGTTATCAGGAACCCAAATAACTTGCGTAATATTTACAGATCATGTGGAAAATGTGAACGTGCGATGACAGTTTTGTTCTTGTCAAAACATGTTTATTCTGCTGAACAAGCAGAAATGTTGGCGCAGACAGATCTAAACTGTCCCCTCTCCCCCAACAGCAGATGGCCATCCCTCCCTCCCTGAGCCTGGTGCTGCTGGAGGTTTCTTCCTGTTAAAAGGGTGTTTTTCCTTCCCACTTTTGCCAAGTGCTCGCTTATGGGGAATCATCTGATTGTTGGGGTTTTCTATTATTGTAGGGTGCTATTTGGCAAATTCTGGGAATCTGTTTGTTCGCACCAGTTTTGGCCACCGCTGTTGATACGGGATTAGTAAGTACCAAATGCGCCCTTCAGTGTAGGATATTTCGAACAGAGCTGTGAGTGTGTGCCATATGGGTTTTTGCAAAACAGACTCCACAAGTTGTTTCTCATGGACTAATTGCAGCATGAAGACTCAGTATGTGGAGCGCCTTCCTATAGAGAGATAGAGGCCACTTTAATGGTCTCCCTTCAAAGATGACTGTGGTTCATGTGGCTCAGATGATTCCTCATGTTTAGCTACTCATTATATGACAACTCGGGATTTGAGTGAAATTCTGTTGATGCTACATGCTGGAAGTGTTGTAATCAGTAGCAGACAAGACCCAACATGAATTCATGAAAAATATAGATTTATTTGAGTTCCATAATCAACAAGTGAGGACAATTTCCTGTGTTAGCAAGCGAAACAGCACCAGTCCATCTTGTAATCACCACGAGCACATGTGCAGATTTTTCAGTTCACCAACACGCTGAGCTAAATTACAATAAATAAAAGCACCCCGCATTCATGACTGTGAAAGTTGGAGCACAAAAAGCCAGTATTTGTTAAATGACACAGAAAATTTCACAATCTGCCATTTAGGGTATAAAAGCTTGTAAATAGTAGTGGGTGGGTTTTTTTGTTTTGTTTTTTATTCCAGTTTTCTATCCCACGCAAACTGATTCAGTTATGTGTGCCCAGATTCACTGCCTCGCTGCTGCAATGCAAATGTACTGGGATGTTTTCTGTGGAAACAGCTGATGTGGGCAGACGAAATGAGAATGGAAATGTTGATTAAAGTCTTTCTAACTGCGATTGCTTGCAAAATGGCCTATTTACAACGCATAATGATACAGAGCGTTTGTCAATTAGAGTGAGATATGAGATGGCTGTGTGTGTGTGGGAATGAGGCTTCTCCTGCGGTTGGCTGCAGTCTCTCAGCTTCGCGTGCTATACAGGTCTTCATCCTCAGGGCTGGACTGGCCGAAGTCCATGAGAGAAGGGTCGGGCTTGAAACTGGAGCCCTCTGCAGGGCAGCAAGAGAAATGCAAAGCACATAAATATGACTTAGATGGATCTGTAGAATGCACTTATATTAATAGATGAAAACATTAAAAGTTGCCAGGTGAAAGTCCCAGGTTCGTGTCAATCTTTGTGTTCAGCGCAACAACAATAACGTGCAGAAAAAAACGTGATGTTTCTTCCTAAAATTGCCTGAATTCCAAGTGATTCGGATGTGTTGGTTCTTAAAAAGTACAAATAAATCTAAGCTGTGTGTTTAGTCATTTGGTTACATAGTAATCCTTTGAACAATGCAGTACAAAGATATGGAAATTCTTATGAACAAACTTCGAAACGAGTGTTTAATAAATCAAACAGCTAGACTGACTTTGCACTTTTTCCACACTGGGTTCATGGAAAGAACCTCTGACCTCTGGAATAAAAGGGATGGGAGAGACACAGTGTTGACATAAACTGCTACTTTTACCAGCCAAATGGAAACACTGAGTTAAAATGTACCTGAAATACTGAAAAGTATAATGTGGTATAGTCTGACACAGCCTGTGTTACTATGAGCAAGTCATGGCTGTGAAATTCATATTTGATTGTTAATGAAGAATTTATAAGCAGAGACAAAGCAGAGATCACTGTGTACATACATTCTGTCAGTTTTAGAGCAGTTTAACCCACATGTCATGTCCCAGCCAACCTACTGGGACGGCAACCTCCTTTAAACATTTACAAGCTGCTCTGATTGCCACCTCGTGGAAGACGATCTGCAGCAACGTGCAATGGGAAATGTATTTTCTTCGAGGAAAAAAATCCAAACACTTCCTCTTACTGTGATTTCACTGGAGAAAACAGTATTATGCAATATGATATCACTTCTTGGTAAAACTCTCTTTCCGTTCAACTTAAAGCCAGGCTGAGCAGACTGTAACTAAAGCCCTGCAATTCTTTTTAAAATGCATATTTCACATACTGAGTGCTGTGAGTTGTTACATCACATTCCTCCCTTTTCTTTCACATCACACAGTTTGTAGAGAGTGAGTGAGTCAGTCCTCAATATGTCAAACTGTTATACAGATGTACTCTCCAAAAGGATAAGTAAGCTGTGCTGAAAGATGAGATGTGAAGAGTTAAACTGTCTGAAGACCAGCAATACATACAGATTTATATCATGTTAGGAAGTAAACCTGAATGTACTTCAGTGTCAACAGAATCCAAGTCCCAGGTAGCAGTAATAATCATAATAATAATAGCAACTATGTAGAACACAAGACCCACAACGTTTAGGTCCCCACATTTAGGTAACCATATAATTCTTAGAAGAAGTCGAATGTGTGAGCTTTAGCAAGTGAAGGCTCAACACTATGTTTGTCTGCGGGCTTCTATTTTTTTTTTAAAGACATATTCGTTTGTGGTCGTGCTTGTCTACTGTAAACACCCAAACAAGAGCAAAGGTACATGTGCAGCAAGCAGTAACGGTTTTCAGCAGCAGGGTGCTGGATAGGTGTTGGTGTGAGTGTGGTGGCTGGTGTCTCATCCACACCATGCTATCTGATTCGACTAATTCAACAAGTGACATTTCAGGGTAGTCAAAATGTAAAAGGTTACTCTACACTTAATGTGTGCTGCTAAGAGCTGTGGAGTGATGATTAAAGCATTGTTCCTGCTACATTAGAGTGGATGTTTTGATTTGATCTACACAGGCCCCAGGAGTAGCTGCTCTGTGTAGGTATCATTTATTCATATTTTATTTTCTTATCAACCTTTTGCTCTTTGACATGAAATATTTTTGGTACCTGTGGGCTCACTGGAAGCCTCTGAAGTAGATGTTTCTTCAGAGGAAGATGCCGACTCAACTGGAACAGCCGTTATTGTTTCTGGTCCTGAGCTTGCAGGCTCGGATGGGCTCGTGTCCGTGGATACATCCCCCGAGGCTTGTTTTCTATCCAAGGCTTCTTCGCTTTCAACAGGGGCGGTCAGCTCCTCTGAGGGAGGCGCGGACACTTTTTCTACTGGCGGAGAATTTGCCAACAGAGCCGGAAAGAGTGGGAATTAAACCACCACTGTCAATATAAGTCTTTGTGTGATTGTGTGTGAAATGAAGAGACTGAGACAGAGAAACAAGACGACAGGGATCAATACTGATAATACCTGTGCTGGTCTCTGTAGGGGCCTGGTTGGGGGAGATTTCTGTGGCTGTTACGGATGACTCTTCCTCTGTTATGACAGCGACAATGGGCTCATCAGAGATAGGATCAGCTGATTTCACCTCTGTGTCTGAGATTGTGGAGCTCTGGGCTGAGGTGTGTGTGGTGGAACTGGGCTGTATGGTTTCATCAGCTGCTGGAGGCTCTAGATTTGGTGCTATAGCTGACTAAAGAAAACAAACAAACAAACAAAAATCAGCTTTAATAGTTCGTAATTAAAATGTACAATTTTCTTGAATATGTAAGAGCTAATATTTAGATTTAAACTCTCACAAAATATGTCTAAATCATGTCTGAGGCACAAAGAGTAAAATTCCACTAACAATCAATTATGAAAGGTAATGTATAGGAAAGGCAATGGAATATAACCCATTTACCAGACAGAAGGGATTTTTTTTTCTCTCAGTAAGTAACGCATGTAGAGAAGTGGAAAGCAAGTTACACTAGCTGAACTGCTGTTTAGGTTTTAGTCACACCATAAAACAGCTTTATAAGTCTTTCTGTTTAAAAACAGTTCGCTTAAAAGTCTGTTAACCTGTGGCTGTGAAGCAGCAGTCTCTTTGGCAACCGGCTCCGTGGAGGCGAGCAGTGAAGACACTGCAGCACGGCTCCACTGCCCTGCAGCGTAAACCTTCTTTCCCGTCACCTTGGGAGGACAAAAGACAACACTAGAATTAAATTTGGAAAATATTAACATTTATAGTGCGAATTAACAAGATATCTGTTCTTGCGGAAGCAGCGTTACCTTTAACACTGCCACTGCTTGTGCAGGGTAGCACACTGATGCTCCTGCGCTCATCAGGCCCAGCGGGACCGCTAACCTCTTGAAACGAGAGCCTGAAATAAAACATTTTGCAAAGCAGGGCAGCGATCAATACAAGTGGGCAGGGGTTAAGTCCTGGAGACCAGCTAATGAAACTGCTATATCCAGGAAAGTCATGCTCACATAGTGTGTTGCAGCACATTTTGGCCAACACAATGCCCAGGTTAACTTAAAGACATTAACATTTTCATGCACTTTGAATGACTCTATGGTGATAGGAAGAAAGCGTGAGGAAGACAATGTGCTGAGAAAAGTGAAACTTCCTCAGAAACGTCTTGTTTCTTGTGATAAACTTTGGGCAATCAATGAGGAGTACGCAACTTCAGTGGCTGTGGTGTCTAAATCCTGATAGTCACAGTATTATCTCGTACATGAAAAGATCACATTAAGATTAAATACACATAAATAAATCTGGAGCCTATGTGCATTTAAAAAACAAAACAAAACGGGGGGGGGGGCAATACAGATGCTTATCAAACAATGCATATCTGTAAACAAGTTCACATACATTGTGAGATGAGAAGTGTGAAAAATATCTAAAATGTTCAGCACATAAATACATTAAGCAGAAGTTGTAATATTTTATTTCCTATGCGACTGAAATGAAACTCTTTCTTCTGAGACAGTGTGAGCGCATAAAACTAATTTGTGCCTTTCTGAAATGACTTTATATTTTTTTTTTCTGTCTTCTGCAAGACAAAGCAAAATATTAAATGGTCAAAGAAAGAAAGTACAGTGCTGTGATCATTATAGGCAGGGCTGGGTGTCGCACCTTAACAATCTGGGACTGTTAAAACTCATGGCCCAGAGGTCAGAGCCTGCCAAAGTGTCAAGCCCACTGAACGGTATTTGAAAGTGTGACAAGTGTCCTTAGTAAATGCAGTTTGTAGATCAAATACAGTGATATTGTGACGCAGTGACAGAACAGAAGTCAAGTGCTACTGATGAGTTTCAAAACACTCTGTGACCATTTAGTGGCACACTGATTTGTCAACAGCAATGCATGTTTATTGAGACATATTCAACAAATTGCACTTGTTTTTCAGGATTTTCATCTTTAGTTTTTCTAGACTGATTTTTTTTTTTTTAAAGGGAATCGCTTTGGTGTGTTTTGGGTTACTTATTCATTAATTTATTTTTAAGCTTACTAGCAAAAACCTGCTCTATGAGCAGTTTTTGCGTATGCTACATTTGTTACAGTTATATGCAATGCTTTTACTGGGTCACACGGGGCTGGAGCCTATCCCAGCTGTAATATGGCACAATGGAAAGGTCACCTGTCTATTTGCAGGGCTAACACAGAGAGACAACCGTTCACACTTAGACTACTGTTTGTAGGGTCATGTTACCTTTTCGTGCCAAGAACATGCCAAGCAGGCCAGCGATGGTGATGGTGCCAAATCTGGGCAGAAAACCAGGAGGAGGGTCCTTCAGGTAATAGTATAAATCTGAGGAGCAGATAACAGAAATCAAGATGCTGACAAAAATACTTTCATATACCATTAAACTATAACTAAATTAAAAAAAATAACTTTTGAGGAACAGACTGATCCGTTTAATGTCTTACTCTGGGTGAGACTGAAGTATTGAATACGTCACCAATTTTCTAAACAAATGTGTTTCTAAAGGTGCTATTTACATGAAATTCTGACAACCCATCCAGTTCACAAATGCCAAGAAATCAAACCAAAGATGCCCATAAATGAAGTCGTGTGTAATAATGAGAAATGACACAGGGAAAAAGTATTGTACACATAGTATTGAACTTCACTGTTGGTATGGCGTTTTGAGAGTGATATGCAGTGCCTATCTAGTGCCTAGGTCTCCAAATGTGCTCCTTGACTCTTAGACAACTCTTCTGATAATTCTTTTCACTCCTCTGTCTGAAATCTTGCAGGAGGCACCTGGTCATGGTCGGTTTATGGTGACATGATGTTCTTTGCACTTTGGGACTGTGGCCCCAACAATGCTCACTGGAACCTTCACTAGTTTAGAAATTCTTCAGCATGTTTTGCAGCAATAAGGTTGCAACGGCCTTGAGAGAGCTCATGGGTGTTACCCATCATGAGATGTTTTTTGTGTGACACCCTGGTAATGTGACACCTTTTTATAGGCCATCAGTTGGTAATGAACCAGCTGTGGCAGGATTGATTTCAGCTGGTGTCATGACTTTCTGCACCTCCCTTTCTTCATGTGTTCAAAGCTTTTTCCCTATGTCATTTCTCACTATTACGCAGAATTTATGGATATCTGTGGTTTGATTTCTTTGCATGTGAGATTTCTTTTGCAGGGTTGTTACACACACCTGGTGAGAATTTCACATCAATAGCACACCTTGAAATATATTTTCTTAGAAAATTGGTGACATGTTCAGTACTTTAAATTTCTTCTTATTATTGAAATTATATATTTAGGGAGGTGCAATGCAACTAAGACTGTTGTTTACTCACCCTCTCCAGCATGGTAAAGATCAGTACTTCCCCTTTTCACAGAGATACAGGCACCCTGCAGGGAACAAAAGACTAAACTGAAACCACAACAAAAGTTCAAGAACACGACTGTCTAGGCAACACTGAAACAGATACATGCGAGTCAGTGCTAACTGCTCACCCCCACCCAACAACCCCTGTTTCACAGTATCAAACTGTCAAATCTTCTTGCAGCAAACTTCATGCAGTTTTAACTTCACATTGTGAAGTTAAAACTGCATGAACACAGTTTCCTGTCTAAGTCCTAAACCTGCAAGAATCCTTCCTGCACCAAGCACTTGCAGCATGTGGGATTGTGCTCTGTAAACCACAATGAGCAGCAAAAAGATAGTGGTGTTAACTAAATTTGCAGGTGTGAGATAAAGAGTTCTCTGGTGTATTTTAGCTGTCGTTTGCTTAAAAATAAACGCACATTTCCACCACCTGCTTGTGTTAAAAGTGCAGAAGCAGATGTGAAAGCATGAGCTATATCAGTACAGGATGGTGACTGAATGAGATTTTTTCCGACATGCAGCTTTACATGTACACAAAGGAAAAAAACAAACAAACGTGAATACCTTTACAGTGTGCACAAATGGTAGTACTTTCTCTCTGGCTGTAGTCACTCCACTCTCGATGACCCCCGGACTCTCTGGGACAAACTTACTCTGAGCAGCCTCCAACAGTGGGTTGTAGATGTTGAGCTGGGGAAAGGGAGGTAGAGAGTTGGTGTGTTATTATGGTTATGAATGGCAATATCCCATACAAATCATGAATCCATACCTTTTCTCGAGTAACCAGCCCATCAGTGGGCGCTTCATTCACAGAGTACACACGGAGGGAGGCTATTCCCAGCACAGTCGGGACGGCCACCATTACCACCTGGCAAGGGGGGAAACGTACACTGTAGTGTCTGTCAGCTCCAAGCAACACCACGTCATTATCACAGCTTACTATGTGGGCTTTCAGTGGAAGAATTAACAATAACACTACCATATATTTCAAAGCACCGTTTTTCCAGTCTTTCAAATATTTATGTATACTGCACTAATGAACTTCTAAGTATATATGCTGAGTATAATCCCTTTGTTTTGTGTGTACAAACTGTTTCCAAGTAGTTAAGCTAACTGACATTGATGCTAGGGTTACCCTCACCGACTGTGTTTGTGTTGTATCTTAATGTGTCTCTAGAAAGCTAACAAAGGCAGGGCTGACAGCTATTAAGGTTAAACAGCTGTCACACACCTTTAACGGTGCAACCTCTGCTAAAACCTTCCTCAGTGTATTCTTTTTAGGAGTCATTCAGCGAAGCTAACACAGCACACATAGCTAGCAAATCTTTTTCGTGCAGCATACCAACGCCTGAGAAGTGACAACCAAAACAAGTATACATTAGCAGCTGCGGGGCACTTGACGCCAACACACAGCCTATACTTTCATTGAAAAGTCATTGTAGTAAAAGCTAAAAACTTTGCCGAAGAGAAAATGACATGCATTCACCTTGGCCGCCATGACAGCACTCTCCCCCTTCTTCTGTAGGTTACAGCTCCATCCTAGCCCCCAAAAACCGCGGTCGGCTACTGCCACCTAATGGCCTGAAGGGGGAATTGCAGCTAGGCTGTGCCATCCCACTCGTCAGGTAAGTCCACATGGTGCTCACCCACTGTGTGGACAGGTGACCTTTGTTTTTTGTACATTTGCATGCGTGTAATTAAAACTAAAATAAACTAGTCTTTCAACTCCTACTCGAAGTTTCACATGTAAATGAGTTGCCGTTTATGTTGCTGAGACATCGGCCCTGGGGCGCCACATGTTCCAGCACCACAGGATTTCTCCACATTTAGTTTTAATGAAGTGAATATGTATAAGAAAATTTGCACTGCTACTTAATTTTGTGAGCAAGTGCTTTAAAGGACCTGTAGATGTGTTTAGTCAGAAATCAACCTACACACACAAAGTTCTGCGCCAGCATAGCACAGGTGCACATGTTGCACTGGATTTGATGCAACAGTATCAGTCTAGAAATGAATTTTTGGGTTTCTGGTGCAGCCACTAGATAGCTAGAGCTAAGGTTTGCAACATCGTTTATAAATGGAAATACATTTTTATAAAATTAAATCATTCTCAGGAATAGCTGGTGATTATCTCCTGCATTTCAATGGCATCCTTCTTTTGCTCTCCACCTGGACTACTTACCTGCAGGCAACCAAAACCTGCTCAAACCTGTTTTGTTAGTATTGAGAGTAAAAGCAGACTACTAATGGAAGCTTCCAGTATCAAAAAACCTTCTCTATTTCTACATATTCATATGGTGAATCTGTTTATAGAGATTAGGAAAACACCGCTAAGGAAATTGTGCACATACTCCAATTGTAAGGCCCCAACAAGGCTATTGATCCCCAAGAGATGAATCCAGAATAAAGGTTATCTTAGAAAGGGTGCAAATGTGAGTATGAAGGTCTGTCAGTGTGTCAGCCAAGTGACAGCCTGGAAACAAAGCTTTTGCCCACCACGTTATAAATTGACAAAGATATGATGATTACATGGATGGCATGGGTTACAAAGCATACTATAGGGCTTCCTGCCCTTAACTTGAAACTCTTATTAATTAGAAGACACGGCAAAACTCTTTCAATAAACCAGAGGAAAGGCACACATTAACCGGCCATAGTGCAGAGGATTCAGTTTATTGAAGTCAAAGTTTAACAACTTAGGTTTACAATCTGTATTTTCTGTAATATATATTCATATATATGAAACCAAAAAAGGCTACTTTAGGAAGAATAAATGTAATTTTCTTTCTTTTTTAATATCATCTTTAGTCATTTTAATGTACAGAATAACAGTAAGCTAATATTATCCTTGAAAAAGAGCAATATGTTCCTTTTTTTTAATGTCGCAGTGCAACTTACATCTTACACACCTGTGCAATGTACCATGAGGTGTACACCCCTGAAAGAACACACAGTGGAATCTCCCTTTTCGGCCTGTTTCTGCAGGTTTACACACACAAAAAGATTCGGGAGGAATAACACAGTCGGTGCCTACAAATGAAAACTCTCAGAACTCCTTTAATCTACAGTATGTCACCTGCTCGGCAGAGCAGTGGTTGGAGAAAGAAGACCAACACAACAGATGACAAACAGAGAGAGGTCTGCAGACTAAAACTGTATTGTAACTCTTCTACAGCTGCGCGTGTGTGTCTGTGTGCGTGTGCGTGTGTGTTTGTGGAAATAGTCAGTCTTTTCGTTGCCAAAGAGAGGATTGGGAGGCACAGGGAAAGTGCTTGCATCATTGAGTTTCTTTGTGTTACTCTCAAATTAATCATTAAAAAAACAAACTAGCAAAAAAACAAACAAAAAACAGGCAAATAACATAAGCTATATCTCTGGGGCACATTTGATATTTCACTACAGCGTGACAAGATGAAAACTCATGAAGAAGAACAACAGTAAAATATGAAGAGTAAGTACAGACAGTGCTGGATGCAGCAGGTGCTACACGCGTCTCTTGGAGTCCTCGACACTGGGGGGCACCGTTGAGTCCTTGGCCTGATATTGCGGATGAAATGATTCATCCCGGTTTCACAGACATTACAGACCGTTTAGTGCAGAGGTTATGACTGCCCAGTTTCAACCATATGCTTAGAGGGAATGTCAAATTAGCTTTCACTTTGGAAGCAAGTGCAGTGATGTCGCTTGGGGTAAGGTGTCAGAAGCTTTGTTTGGATGCAGGTTGGTCTTCTATGTAAACCAAACATCAAATTGAAACCAGCTGTTTGGATGCTAAAGGAGGATGAAAAACCTCCCTTAATTCTCATGGTACAGTATGTGTCTTCAAACACTGCAGAATGAAAAACAGACTTGAAAGCTATGAGCACATGAATAAAAAGTCATCCTTCGACAGTACTTTTGCATCTATCGTGCGCTACAAGTCTAATTATCTTGCAATCGTGAGAAGGAACGAAAAAAAAGGAACACAAATGATCCACAGTATTTTACCCTGTCCATTCAAATCAGTCCCAGGACTTTTTCCTCATGCAACACACCACCCAGAGAATGGTCAGCCGTGATGTAAACCAGTAAAGACTGTCAATCAGCTGTCAGCGACGGCTGTCGGTCGCCTCCTATTTGTTCGACTGCTAAACACCCTGCATCTACAGAGTGAAGAGGGGGACACTGCAGAACCTTGGCATAGAATACATCATACTTTACATTATATCTATGACACAAAACGTAAATAGATTTTATATAGTCTTCTATGTTAAATATATTTGTAGACTGTACACAAATCTTTAGAAAATGAGACGGCAAATGCTTTTACCTGATATTTGAACAGCAATGGTAATGAGGCCGATGACACGTAGACCCTGTGATGTAGCCGATGAGATATAGAGATATAGAAAGTGCATTCGTTGTAGTGAGTGACTGAAAAAGAACTCTCTAAGCTCTTGCATTCACGGTTTAAGGAAAAAAAAAAACTATGAAAGAAACCCCCCCCCCCCAAAAAAAAAGTAATAATAATAAACTTGTTTTGCACCCACACAAATACATACTCTCGGTCTTTCCTCCGCTACCTCTAGAAGCCTATCACAGTGGTAGTGGAACGCAAACATTTACATCAGTATACACAGCAGTATACACATATACACAAGTCTTTGAGGACTAGAGAAAGAAGTCGTTAAGAAAAGAGAAGGTGATGGAGAGAAACGAGAGGAGGAGAGAATGCCAACAGAACTGCACTCGTTCAGAGGAGCCTCCTTCAGCAGATGAATCCGGCCAGCACAAAGGGGCTCTTGCTGATAAACCGACATTGCTGGCTACCTCTCACAGTCTTACACTTTACTTTCCCTACACTGTCCCGTGAGATCTGCCTGAAATAACAGTGAGGTCCCTGTAACTCAAAAAGATATGCAAGAGGAAAAAAAAAAACCCACAGAGAGAAAGAGAGAGAAAGGGGGAGAACTGGTGGCTCTGGGTGCAAAGTTCATCAGTACAAAAGTACAGTGCTGTGGTGAAAAGGGTTTTTCCTCTGTATTGCTGCTACATAGCTCCCCCTTACCCCTAAAATAAAGCAGAAAAAAGGAAAACCGAGAGAATACAAAAGAAAGAATTGTGTTAAAAAGTCTGCTTTTTCCCCGTTTTGCTTGACAAGCATGTGGCGTTTATGCTGAGATCCATAGACAAAGGAAGATGCTTTCTGTTCAGGCATGCAATAGGCACCCTGTGGGGTCCTCAGGATTATCAAAAGTTCATACACGCAGGTCTCAGACTGTTCCCTCTATGATATTTACACATCTTACAAGTGTGTGTGTGTGTGTGTTTGTGTGAGTGCATGCTCAGAGTCGTGACCAGGACAGAGGGTTAGCTAATGTAAAGCTCCGTGTTACTGCGTGTGTGTGTGTGTTTGTGTGTGCGTATCAGTTCAGCCTTTGCTTCTCGTCTCTTTCTCACACATGGGTCTCGATGAAGGAGTGTGTGTGGGTCATGAGAGGTGCGGCCAGCGGGGAGAGGTCATCCTGGCCGTTGGTGCCGGGGCTGAGCTGGCAGATGTCTGAGTAGAGCTCGCTGTGCCACTGCTTCCATTCTCTGAAGGTCTGGGAGCACAGGCCAGGGTCCTCCAGGAGGGAGCAGATTACTGCTAGCTCCGACTCTTTGGCCTGTAGGAGAAGAGAGTTACCACATTAAATCCTCACATCTTTGTTTTTTCTGTAAAAAAAACAACGACCTGGTTACAGTTTATAATACATCGTGCGATAAAGGGTGTAGTTCCCCTGTAATTAAATGGAAATTAAATGTATTTCATTTGAAATTACAATGTAATTGCTGTATATTTATCTATAAACATGTACACTAGAATAAGGGGGTAACATGTCAATCAAGAAAACTGTACTTACACTGTAAGTAATTTTAAGATGTACTTCTATGGTCATTTTGCAGAAAAACAAACAATATTTCCCCATCCTACATCATAAGTACGCTGTACTTTTTGGAGTGTGGGCTGTATTATGAAGTGGGGAAATCTTGCTTTTTTACATCTTTATTTTGGGTCCACCTTTATTTAAAATTCATCATGTTGATGTGCATGAATATTAAAAAATGATGTGAAAAAATAAAGATGTGAAAAGACAAGATTAAGCCACTCCATAATACGCCAGGAAAGGTACAGCATACTTACGATGTAAGATGGGGAAGTACTGCTTGTTTTTCTGCAAAATTACCATGAAATGACACACTAAGGGAACATGTGACTAAGGGAGTTATGGCTTTACAGGTATTAGAAAGTTTTAAAAACATGTCCTATTTTTGTTGTGTATGTGACAGAAGTTGTTAATGATACCTTCAAGGTGCTACGGAGGGCTCGGACCCGGTGCAGCCTGTCATTGAGCAGGGGGTCCCTGGCTCTCTGGATGAAACAGCGTCGAAGCTCCTGCCTGCTACATGGTCTAGGGTCTCCTAAAGCTGTCACGTTGGCTTGCTCCAGGGCCCGATAGAGCTGCTCTAGCCCATCCAGTGGCTCGGGCTCACGGCACTCTGACACTCGCCGCTCCCGTCCCTCTGACACCCTCCTCTCTCTGCTCTCCACTCTCAGCTCCCGCAGATCTAACGAGACGAGCAGTGAGAGTCAGACCGATCATGTACAACTGAAAGTTGGAGAAAAACCTACCAAACAAAGTTGCCTGTGCCATGCGCCTCAGACATTCTTATTTTCTTTGTTTTTTTCAAAAGTCTAATTTTTATTTTTATTTCAGTTAACTGATATGTTTTTTTTCCACATCTAGATTTTTGTTTGTTTGTTTGTTTACAGTTCACTTTAAGTTCACTATAATAACCTTTAATCTAACGTGACACTGTTTTGTCTTTACAAAATAACTAAATAAATAAACTGTGAAGTGAAGAGACTTCACTGGCACAAGTAATACTAAGAGCAGTAAAAATAGTTTCACATGCATCACACAGCAGAGTCTATTTAGATGCATTCACAATACTGGGAATACTCAGTGGTTTAGGCAAGAGAGCTGCCTGGATAAAATGTGCAGTTTACGGCCCACCTGCTGGCATGTACTGGAATATTAGCTGTGTTATTTGCATATTGGTACAAAGGGCTTCGTATGAGGGAGTTCCTACAAAATTTCAAGGCTGCAGTGCATGTGTAAAAACAGCTTAAGGAAAAACTATTACTTTCAGCTGCTCCCTTATTCACGAGGGGTCACCACAGCTGGTAGCTGCACATGTTTGATTTGGCAGGTTTTTACACCAGATGCCCTTCCTGATGCAACCCCAAAGGGATTTGTGTCTCCTCTTGGGATCAAACTGGGAATTTTTCACTATTATGGAGGCTCTTTTGTTAGCTTTACCTCCTTAAATACAAATAAAACTTGTAGTTGTACCCTTTCTGGGGACTGAACCTTTTGTTTGGTTACATTGGATTTATGCTTTCATGTTAAACCTTCGCTGTAGGTACCTGTATGTCATCGCTGCAAACCCTTTTAAATAACACGCAACTTCCTAGAAATCTAACTACACATGGCATCACATCCCACACTGGTATGAATGCTGACAACAGAGCGGAAGGCTTGTGTACAGTTGTGGCCAGTTTACATACACTCATCATGGGCATGAATACCATGGTAATTTGGGGCTTTTAATGATTTCTTTGTACTGTTTTTTTTCCCAGGGTGGAATTATTATACAGCATACATCTTTAATGACCGTGTACATTTCACGTTTTGCCTCTCCAAAATGTGAAATGTACCTGCATGCAAAAGTTGCAAAAGTTTTATATTCGAATGAAACAAATATTTAACTATTTGGCCACAATGATATGAGGTATGTTTGGAGAAGTGAAGGTGAGGCTTTTAAACCAAAGAACATTGTAGCAACTGTCAAGCATGGTGCTGGTAGCATCATGCTGTGGTACTGGTACATTGCATAAAGTGGATGGAATAATAAAGAAGCAGGAGGTCTACCTCAAACTTCATTAACTACACCTTAAATCAGTTGGTATATGGTTAAAACACAGAAACAAAACAATGATCCTAAAAACACTTTAAAACTGATTTTGGAATAGATAAAGGAGACTAACATTTAGCTTCTGAAATGGTCTTCCCAAAGCCCCGAACTCAACACTATTGAAAATTTGTGGACTGTGCTTCAATGCCAGGTCCATGCCTGGAAACCAACCAATTTAAATGAACTGTGCCTATAGTGCCGAGGAGAGGGGTCAAATATCCATCCAGAATTATGCCAGAAGCTTGTTGATGGCTCCCAAAACATCTGGTTGAGGTGCAACTTGGTGAGGGACATTTACCTAAATATTAGTGGGGGTGGTACGTATATATTTGACCTGACATGTATACTTTTGACTTTCTGTGGATTAGAGAAAATCCAAAATACACTCGAACTCGTGCACCCAGTTCTTGTTTTTTAACCTCATTAAAGGTGTATGCTGTACAATTATCCCAACCTGGAAAAAGAACAGTTCAAAGAAATCATCTAAAGACCAAAACCATGCTATGTTCTGGGCTCTACATAGATTCAAAGCAGAAGTAAG
>VVHJ01052442.1:0-18672 GCA_015107715.1 Tylochromis polylepis
TTTACCTGTTAAAGGACTGGGAAAATTAAGTGTTAATTGGAGAAAATAAGACAAACTATCCAAACTACAGAAAATGAAAAAGTAAAAGAATCATTGTATGCTACAAGAGGTTGAAGGCAGACCGTTTGTTTGGTAAGGCTGAGGAGTAACTAGCATACAAACCTCCCTAGCAGATGTCTGCTTAGTCACTAGATAGGTCAGCAAGATAAGGATCCAGAACAAGACAAGATCCTGTCTGCAAGCTGGACAGTAAAGCATCATTAGCAGGAAATCTAGTGCATTATACGGTCTGTGGCTCTGTCTGGCTTCAACGCTACGCAGAGCATCAGATTCATGCATGTCTGATGGTTACATGGATACAGTGTCACTAGTAGTATTGGGTGTAACTTTTTACAAAGTGAAATGTTAGCGTACTCAGATTACCTTTTTGTTCTTTTGTTACTACTACTACTAAACTCAACTACTAAAAAAAAAATACAGTTAAAATGTTACAGCACTTCCTTTCGTTGCCAAAACAAAAAGAAAGAAAGCTCAGGCACATTTGCAGTATTTGGGGCAGCGACCAGTTTTATGGTTGTCAGTGCACATGCTAAGGTAGCAAGGAGTAATATTTGCATTATTTTACTGTCCTGAGGTGTTAATAATTGCGTGTCAGCTACTAAGGGGCTCTACAATCGAATCCCAGCTCCATAACAAGGAGGAGAATCATGTCGGTACTACACCATCAAATCTAGCTTTGAGATTGGCTTGTCAGTATATTTAGACCATAGGCTGCAAAAGTCTTGAGCCAGCCCTCATTTCTGTTTGTCAGGAAACAGAGATAAAGGTGCAGCCTGAATCCTCTTGGGTCATTTTTATTGTATTGTAGTTTTCAGGAGAAGTTGGCTGCCTTCCATGCTTATTCTCAGTCAGGATGATGCCACACTGCTTCGGTAATGTTGAGGTCTGGGATTTTCTTAAGGACACGTTTTTCAGCTGTATAGAGATTATCCATTTTCCTCAAATTTTTGAAGGACAAACTGCAGACAATGCCAAGGTAGGTACCTTTTTTATGCTAACACATCATGGGTCAGTGACAAGGGGCTTAGACAAAAAAAAATCCCTTTAAAAGTGACAGATACAAGGACGGGACTGGAAATGAGTGAAAAAGCAGCCAGCGTCCAAAGAAAAACTTCAGAAAAGCCGGAGAACCATTGCTCCAGATCACTTAAAAAACAAAAAAAACAACACGAGAGTCTGACTCTTTGGAAACAAAATATTTTTTTTTTAAAAATGAGAGATGGCTCAAGACTTTTGCACAGTATTGTATTGCAGACAATGTTAATATCCGTAATCTTGTAATGTAACAAATTACTTTTAAAAGCAATATTTCCCAATAGTGGCTTCCAGTCATTCTCCCTCCTAGTCTTTCCTAGTGGCCACTCATGGTATTGCAATCCACAAATAATCCCTTACAGCAAACAATGCTTTTTTTCCCCAATGGCTTGTTTATAATTCCCTATACGTTTAACCAAAGCAACATTATGATAATGACCATTACACTGACTACAGACAATAACACATTGAGTTTTTCAATGGGGAAACAAGCAATTTGAGACTTTTGTTAACCTTGAAAACCAATTAACTACAATAATAGAGATTTTTGGCACAGCTTACGGCAACCAGGGCTTGACAGTAATAATAGTCGTATTTTCACGGTAGAGTAAGTTAGCTAATTGGAAATCCAACAGAAATGGCTGCTGCAGGCATTTGCTCAGAGCTGCAGAAAACACAGGGTGGAAGAGGAATGTGAAGCAGTGTAAAGTGGTTGGAAACAAGCTCTCTCAAACAAGAAATCGCTGCACTTAATGTAACAGATTATTTATTAATGATCTTCCATCAAAGCCCCAAGAATTTATTATGAGTTTATATGGGGAAATAAAAAAATTAAAAAAATTGCTCTATACTCATCTGCTAGTACTCCAGGTTCACCTTTGGAAGACAAACATGCAGCTCTTCCCAGGGACCGTTTCCGCTATTGTGTATGCCAGAAGCCCCCTCCCACACACTAAATCAAGAAGCTTGTATCACTCACAGTTTGTTTAGCTTACACAAACATGGAAGACCCTTAGAAACCGCGCAGCCTTTTCCTTCTAGCCTTCGCAAAGCGCTGCAGTTCAAAGTGCCAATCACTACACAGCAACGAAGCCGTCCTGAAGCTGCTCTCGAAGACATTAGGCTGCGACACGTCCCATCAGGCACCTCGATTTAAACTGGCGAGGAGAAATACATTTACCCTTCATAATGTATGAGTGGAAAAATTATCTCAAAAGGTTTCATATCCCTGAAACTGAATCTAGAACCTGAGGAGAGCGCTGCATATGTACATCACTGTGCTTTTGTGTAATACGATAGCTTCAGTCTTGGGTGAGCAGGGAAGAAAATATATAATATATAAAAGAGGTGGTGACTCAGTTTGAAACAAGATAGGGATTCAATTTGAATACATCTGACAGACAGTGAAAGGTGCTGTAAGAAACTGGTGGTCATGAAGGTTTTTATAAATATATGAGAGGTCTGCAGTGTCCCCAACAGGACGAGGAAGATAACAGAGGAATCGATCAGGAGCGGGCTGCAGGAGCCCACTGTGTCCTGGTGACGTTTTACGAGAATCATTAATACGCTTGTGACTGTGAATCGGATGGTCTTTGCACTCATTGGAGAAGGTCACCTGGTGTTTACAGGATGAATTCCTCACAAAAAGCTCCAATTTCAACGTGCATATAATCACTGCAAAAAGGCCACGTGAGAGCTTCTTCTAAGGCAGGAAGAAATCTCTTTTTCACGGTTCTCCGTATGAATCGGCTACACTGCGAATGAGCTGCTGCTGGCACAGCCTTCTAAATGTCATGGCTGTAGGAGAAGCTCTGCTATATCACGAAGATTGCAAAGGTTTGGGGAGCTTTGCTGCCAAGATCTTTGTCTCACCCACATTTAATAGTCGCTTTCTAGACGTGGGCAGTAAACACTCAGCATGGGTTAAATGTGATGAGCTGCACGACACTCCCATTGCACAATCGGCTCATGAATTTAGTGTAGGCCCGAGCCGCTGGAAGATGTCAGAATGAAATGGCCTCAAAGACTCATCAGACAGCCCTGCCAACTGGCAGCTTCGATACGTTCACTGTCCAAAGTGTCTTGACGGCTGACAGGCACGGACAGGAAAGCAGATCCACTGTTTCACTAGGCTTACTTTCTGGCATTTCTCGATGTTATTTTACCTTTCCTATACTTAACAATAATCACGCGCATATAGTGTAAACTTGAACATTTAACTAGGTGTGACATTCAGGGTGGAGCACTGGAGTTATGGGCTGTTATTGTTTTTAAGGTGTGCACGACGAATCTGAACGTCTGTGTGATCATCATAAGCACAGCAAAGCAGAAAATAACTAGTGCTGCTATATTTCCGCTAATTATTTCGCTGGCTTTTCTTGAAAACTGTTAAATAATAACTTACCTCTTCAAGCTAGTATTTTAATACTTTAGTTGAAGTGATTTCTGACATGAAACTAGTAAAAGAGGTTCCTTCAAAGTAAAGCCCTGGGGGGGGGGGGATCATTCCGCTTCTGGCTGGGTTAAAGTGCTTTGAACGTTAAAGCACTTTTTAAGTCATTTTTAATTAGAAATGTCTGTTTCTGTTGTTTATGTTTGCCCTTTTATGAAATATTAATCACTGCTCATCTTGAAATGAGATCTAAAGATGTGTTTATTCCTACAAAGAAAAAAGTTAACTTTGGTCAAAACATGTGCTTTGAAATTGAAATGAATTTTTCTGCATCTTAAAGATATCACATTTTAAATGATATGAAGTTACCAAAGCAACTTTTTACTTACTTAATGTTTATCTGAATGCTTTTAGTTTTCCAAACATCCTCTTTCATTGGTCGGGGAGATTTCAAATACTTAAGGCCTGAGTTCAAAACACGAAATTGCAAGTTTAAAAGCAAAGCAGCAAATAAAATCGGCACATAAAGTCTTCTGGCTTAACTTTCTGAATGAATTCAACTGCTGTTATTTCCCAATCACCATAACAAAAGTGCTGAATTAGGCTAAACAATGTTTAATAAACACAAGAAATCATCTGAGAGTTCTCCACCTCGACATTGCAAAACCCACGGAGTTCAAACATATCCAGAAACTCTGCTGTGAAAAACCCAATCAGCTTCAGATTGGGAGTTCCCTCTGCGCTGTCACCTCCCTTGTAATGACTCCAGTGCATCTTTCCTCAGCAGAATATGGTCCGCCAATTGTGGCCATCGTCATCACATCCTCCTACACACCACCACCATCATCACAACCATCATTCATCATCATCATCATCATCCCTTTCACTGTCCAGCCCACAAACTTCCAACATGTCCAAATCTGCCCCTTATGTAACCATGCAGATGATTTAGCAACCAGTGGCCATCGCTTACATCAAAGCCTCGGTGCTGAATGGAGCTGAGTCTTTTTCTTATTCCGTTTAATTAATGTAAAAGAAAGAAAAAACCCGCCTGACCGCGTTTTATCCCTTCCTATGATGTATCAGTCATTAGTAGATGTATAGATTAGACGTCAAATCTAAATCGGTAATGCATGCATCGAACCTCTGAATTCGTTTACCAACAGTGTTTTCATTTCTGCGCGTGTGAAAAGAGCCTAAAACCACCTGAAAACGGGACAGGGGTGAGCGCGAATGTCTCATTAGACGTAACGAATACATAAATGTGATAGCACGACGCGCTTTGGTGGTCTAACGGTGTCCAAAGCCTACAAACAAAGCCGTTTCTTTATTTTTCTTCCTTCACCTCGACATTTCTCACATTCACATTCCCTCCTGACAGAGGGACAATGCGGCTCAAACGGATGCTCATCGTTCAGAGTGGGCTCAGCCATTCTATAAGTGCATGTACCCCGGCTCCCTCCGTGCACATATAGCTGAAATGCCCTG
This sequence comes from Tylochromis polylepis, assembly GCA_015107715.1. Lineage (NCBI taxonomy): Eukaryota > Metazoa > Chordata > Actinopteri > Cichliformes > Cichlidae > Tylochromis > Tylochromis polylepis. The sequence goes on from VVHJ01052442.1 coordinate 4,976, forward strand.
GATAAACAAACAAAATGCCCTGTCACCTCTGCGCTAATTGCATTCGACGGGACTGCGGCTCAAATTGCCTACAAAACATTGAAGAGACACAGCGTGTAGACCGCAATTCACACTCCACTGTAGCGCGTCCTACCACAGAGTAAAATCCAACCGGAGCGCAGGAGCAGGAATCGGAATAAACTCTCAAAGCAGTCCCCCAAAGCGTCTTCTCCTCCTCGGCTTCAGCGAAGAGAACTGGACACGGCGGACCTCCGGCGCTCAATGAGCGCAGCTCAGACGGCTGTCAGGTTGACGTTGGAAGGCAACCCACTACTTCCTGTTACATCACACTGTAGGCTACAGCTGAGGACCTGCGATCTGTGGCGAGCTCGGCACGGTGCAGATGATGTGCCCCTTTAACTCCTACGCTAATGCAGGCTCGCATACACGGTTTGTGTTATCAGAGAGTGTTTTTGCTCATGGGCAATTCACCGGGGAAACTGTTCTGTGCATTTTGAGTGATCTTTTGGATCCAGGCCTGGAGAAACATTTAAAGGGAGAATTTTAAAATGTTAAATCACCGGTCTGAGCCTCCTTTTTGTTAATTTTCTTTCTTTATGGCTGGGTTAAGGCATCGGCTTATATTTTAATTTACTTCTGCCTGTGATCAAATATTTTGCATGTAGCCTACTATGCATCCATACATTTCTTACAAATGGATTCTTCGTTATTTGGTGGATTGGTCATCGCTGATCGCTCAGGCAAAAGCACTTTTTGTAGCTTTTGAATCCCTCTCACTTCTCTGTTTCAGCTCAGGTAGTGTCCAGCTGCAGTCCTCCAAACTGCTGCTATTAAAATACTTCTAGACCTTTCTGGAGATGCTTTCTGAAGACATAAACATATATGCACTGATAAAATGAAGTGCATCAAAAGGAGTGTACTGCCAGGGGAATGTGTTTTTCTTGAGAGGCCACATATACACATCGACACTTTCTAGTAAAGTAAGATACAAACAAACAGTATTCCAGTGTGGGATCTGACATATGATGAGGATTTATGGTATTATAAGGTAGAAACACGGGTGAAAAAATAATCTCATTATCATTTACTTGTAGATGTGTTTCTGTCATCATAGTGGATGTTTTACTAATTCTTCGTTATGTAGAATGACCCCTTTTATTCATAGGAGGCTGGATTTTCTATAAAGTACAGGGAATTGCTCTGTGAGATTATTATTGGAACACGGCGTAAAAGTGGATTTACACACTCAGAATTCAGTTGATATTGAGTGATTTCAGACACAGCGAGGGTCACTGCCAGCTGGCAAAGCACATAAACAGAGGTGTAACACACTGAAGGAAATATCTGAACCCTTGATCCTGCACTGATGGGATGCTGTGTCTCTGTTATGCTGCTGGACTCACTTTGCTTGCATGATTTGGGTCCACTTTTCACTTTAGAGGAAAAAGACGATGCAAACTGTTACAAAGTTCTTGCACCACTCTTATCCCACTGTGATATTTCTGTCATCGACGGGAGTGATCTATTCCAGCAGCTAACCATTACAGGACGATTGTGTATGGGTTCGTCAGAGTTTCTTGACTCAGAACAGCAGAAAGTTACAGCCCATAAAACTAAACCTATATCAGGTGATAACATCTCAGTGGGTTTGTCACTATAGAGAATCTCTTTCACGTGAGATGCAGTAATTTGACATTCTGAAATGATTGTCTTGTGCAGCTTTATGTAAGCATTTATTACAGACTTGAATAAAGTGCCCCTAAAAGGGAATCAAGAACAAAACAGAGACCAAGTCTTGAAAACTACCCAAATTCCACTGAAAATATGCACTACAGCAGAGGTAGCCTAGAAGGATGCTTAAAAAAATAACTCACCCCCACCCTGCACAACAATAACAGACAGCAACATAAAGCTGATAGTTCAGCTGACAATTCTTGCGACTCTACATGATTCCTGTTGGCTTATTAAGAGTTCTGAAGGCCAATAATTTTTGCTATTCTTTGTTTTCCAGTGTAAAACTTTGGACTTGTCACATACACTAAAAGAGATGGAAAGAGAACAAATAAACACAAACCACATAAGGATCATTGAAATGTATTATATAAACTCTTACAGTCCCATCCATTACAGCCACGTACAGTAAACAAGACAGTAAACAGCATACTGCATTGTCTGCGGCTCACAAACTTCCTTCTTTACACAACACTGCCCCCTTCTGGCTTTTCTTACCAACAACATTACAAAGCTTGAACATATTGAGTTAAAGTAATAAAAAAAAAAATCATTAACAGACAACAATATAGTCATTATCCTGTTCACAATGATTCACAGCTGCGATGGTTTCTTGATTGTGGATTTGCTTAAAAAAAAAATTAAATTCTGGAAGAAGAATTGTGCACAACTTTAATGCTGTCGTTCACACTGAAGAGAAACTATACCAACACCACAGTAGAACAGCATCAGCTGCTGTACACACACAGTAAATATGCAGCAGATGCATTCCCATTAAGGCTATAGTGAGAAGTTCAAACGATAGTATCTGGCTGTAAAAACAGAAAGACATAAAATATGTATACATAAGATAACTGCAGTGCAAAGCATTAGTGCCCAGAGCATGAACATCAGCCAAACAAATGTGTTTTTTGTTAGTAAGCCACAGAAACAATGTGAATAATAAGATTCAGTCATTAAAATTCCAATTTAGGTACTTAAAAATCATTTTTACACAATAGCTGTTATCCCGAGCCAAGTGTGCCACAGAAGAATATGAGATGCTGCCTGACGTACAACAACACCAACAGAGAGCACCGTCCTCAGTAGCACTGTGTAGCCATTATTTCAAAATCTGCTTGTAGGATGTTATAATATTTCCATAAAATCTGATGTCAGTCCTGCAATTTTGCAAGTTTACTTTAAGTATCCCCACTTTATTCGACTATAAAGCCTAATAATAATAATAATGATAATGAGAAATATTAGAAAAATAAACCCCTGCTGGTAATATGATGCCTGCATGTAAACTAATAATGGAGTGAAACGTATTGGATGAACATTTGGTGGAAAGCTTTTAAATTCAGGACTGCCTGAAGGCTTTCATGTTGCAGCTTTATCCTTTTCAGTTTGACGATCTATGTGACAAAACTCATTAGGTTCATGACACTGGCTCACACAGATCAAGTGCAAACCATTTTTTTTCCTCTGATGTTTCTTGTGTCTATATATGTCGCTCAGGCTGCTGCTAAGGTCATAAATTTTAATGTTTTGTAATGAAAGGCAGAAATATTATTCTTTGATCCTATGCGTCGCTTTTCTGAGCAAGTTATTGTTGAAAAGACATCATAAAGACATGATCATCATGTATATGCTATAGCCTGTTCAGTATATGTTTCGTTCATGTATGGCAGCTCTTTATTAAAGGTCATGACAGCAGCAGGCAAAGGGACACACACAGACAAGCAAACAGGATAAGGCTCTTTACGCTATTTCTCAGTGGCTACTTCCGTTTGTTTTTATGAAACTTTTTTTCTTTTTAATAAAATATTATCCCCTGAAACATCTGTCCTCCTTAGTTTCTTTTCAGGGTCCAATCATTGTTCTCCACCTTCATCTAGGACATTAAGACGTCATCTCTCTTTGGTGTCACTTTTGGCGTCATTTGTCACACTTTCTCCTTCAAAAAGTCACTCCCCCCTTATTTCAAAATGTGTTCGATTTCAGTAAGAAAGAGCCGTTCTGTGACATTCCTCTTGTTGATGTTCTTGCTTCTCTATTTTCTTTGTTACTTTGGCTTTTTTCATGCTGTCACATGTCGCCAATCCTACCCAGGTGATCTACTATGCCTCTAGTTCCATTACAATCTATTGTAATCTACTCCTGCAACCCTGCTCCTCTGCATCTCCACTAGCATGGGTTGTCCTGGAGCTTGGAGCGTCATAATCATCTGCTTACTCTCCTCTACCGCCACCAGTATCTAGACCACAGGGGGGATCCCGCAGTCTTTTCTTCTAATGATCTCGCTTCAATGAACATCATTTAGATGCAGATTCTAAATGATGACTCCAAACTGCACAGTGCAGCGCAGCCTTAGTTTCATGTGTCTGACCAAAAGTAAAACTGACTTAAACCTCAGATTATTCCTGGGATGAATAAACATGTTTCAATAAGTCAAGAAGGTCATATTGCTAAGAGGAGCAATGATGTCAAGGGGTTGTGGCAGACTTGGCTGTGCAGTACAAAAAACAAAACAAAATAAAACCAAAAAAACATGCATAATGCAAAAAACAAAACAAAAAAAACCAGAACAAAACATATACTGGCATAAATACAGCTGACAGCAGAGTAGAATCTCATGCAGAGTTGAGTGTTCTCCTTGACTGATTAAGAATGTTGTGCAAGTTTTTCCTCTTTACTCGGATCATCATCCTCTTCCCATGACCTGCAACATAAACCACAAAATCTCTTAATATCAGGTTTTTGAAGTCGAATAATTAAAGACAACAAATTAAACGCAAATGAACTGAATGAGCATGCCCTTAATGGTACTCCACACTGTGGAACTGATCTGTTCCAGATTGTCCTGTCTTCCTCCGCTCACCCCCAACTGGTTGTGCCCCTCCCTTAACCTGGTTCTGCTGGAGGTTTCTTCCTGTTAAAAGGGAGGTTTTCCTTCCCACTGTCACCAAGTGCTTGCTCATAGGGGGATGTTTGATTGCTGGGGGGTTTCTTTGTACTATTGTAGGGTTTTTACCAGCACACGTGCCTTAAGGCGACTGCTGTTGCGATTTGGCAGTATATAAATAAAACTGAACTGAATTGAAGTGAAGTGAATCTCTTAAAATGATCCTACCCTTTCTGATGCATTTGTGGAAGCAGTGTCTCCGGGTTATGAAGTTGTTCTCATTCCCTCCACAGCCGCTGTAAGAAAACGACTGGCATCTCTTCTTTTCTGGAATGTATGCATATCTCTTCTCTGCACCACTACAAGTCCCCTTGTCCACAGGTCCGAAGCACAGCTCTGAAAGAGTGAAGTCTGTAAATCACAAGAAACTGCAACCAACCGACTTTCATTTCATCCTTAAAATGTTACATATTTCTTTGATTTAATTAGATCCATGTTAGTTTTATTAGAGGGCCACAATATAGGCTGAAGATACCACAATCCTAAAGCTGAGGAAGATGAATGATTCCTGTTTGTATCCTCTTTGCTTTAAACTTCACAGGAGTTCGTGTACTGTTGCATTAGGCTTCATCCGCCTGAAACTGATTTTGACCGGCATATGCAGGCTGAGGCTTGGAATAACAGATTCTGAGAGTGGAAGTTGTTATCACATGGCTGTGTAAGCTATCTTTTTTTATTTATTCTGTAGCTTTCTGCTGGGTGAGAGTAGGGCCATACTCCGTATTCTGACTGGAGACCCATGAGCTATGACTCTTTTTCACTACTGATGCACACTTATTTTCACTGATAAGCAGTGACTTTAAAGGTTCGGCATTTATCTCAGTATTTAATTTGCTAGGGTCAGCTAGGGTCAGTGAAAACAACGAGCAAAATAGCTAAACAGCCTTACTAACATCACATTACTGATGTTGCAAGCAGTAGCAGAGCATTTGATCATCATGACATCATTGATGTGATACCAAAGGTAATGTCACAGTGCAGAGAAATCCAGGATAAACAACAGAAAGTGAGAATTTTATTCAGGGTGAAAACACAGCACAAAATGAACAAAGCCCAAAATCTGAAATCAACTGGAGAAGCACAGGAGAGCACAGAGGGCATGCAGGAAACAAGGAAAAAGTAAGATAGGACAATATATACACAGGGATAGGACTATATATACACAGGGGCAGGACTATATATACACAGGGGCAGGACTATATATACACAGAGGGCTGATTAGACAACAGTGCACAGGTGGGGAACAAGGCATAGGTGACACAATTAACACAGGTGAGAATCCAGGGTTGGCTAAAACCAGTAAAACTAACTCAGCACACATTATTATTATTATTATGATTACTATTAATAATATTTATTAACAATAATAATAATAACTTTTAAACCTCAAAGACCAGAGATGAGACTCACATTACGCATGAAGACAGATATAGGAGAACACTACAGGACAAAGGAATAAACAGAAAGACAAGATAGAGGATAAGAATGGCCTGGAATTGGTTACACCGAGGGAATTAAACACACATGAAAAAGCAATAATCATAAATTGTAAATAATAATACAATCAGAGCTAATACTCAAAAATTACTAGTTTGGTAATGAAATCAGCCTAACAATGAAAACTTCAGACACTAGGCATGAAACCCAAACTCAGATACACTGACGAAGATTTCAAACCCCCAAATCACCACAAAGCCTCTGTCTTTTAGGCAAAGAGTTAATGGTGGAATAATTCTTATATATTGTGTTAAACTTCCAAACAAAAATTAGTATGCCAAGTTGTTCTCACACATAAATAGACAGTGTTGGTAGAATCGGGTCAGGGCATTGTTCATATTGTCCTTTCTTACATGTAGGACACAAGAGATGCTCCCGAGAGCGCACAAAACACAGCACAAATGACACCCACACACTACCTATGAATTCATCAGTTATCCGCGATAATATGGTCACATGGGCACAAACAGACATCACACAGACTTTGTATTCTGGAGCTGGCAGATTAAAGCTCGTTTAATCTCCCATCCAACTGACTTTTGAGTTCTTATACACAGCTGTCAAGGTGCAGCAAGTGTTGCTCATGCCAGTCATTGCACTGTTTGCATTGCAAATTCTCTTTGATGAAAATAATTAATTAGATAATTCTGTGTGTTTTACAGCTGCTTTTTATAAACATGCTTTTCTGTAAAAACTATGGTGTTCTGTTACTTGTCTTGTCCCATGTTACTTAGTCACAGAACAGTAACAGAGAAACTGGTGACGGCGCAAAGGCTGGGTGCAGGCAACCTGGCAAATATATAAAGGTGAATTATTCATTTTAAGGGTTTCATGATGCTATTGTGTTTTATTTAGGTAAATTTCAAGTTTCTAGTTGTTGTTGTTTTTTTATTGACTATTGATGAGATGATTTTAATGACTTTCTGGGCAGGGGAGCATGAACTGTTTCATGCCTGAAAAAGTCTGAGATCCACAGAGCCGAAGTGTGTGCTTCACTGAACAGCCACAAGATGTCAGTCTTTGATTTGATTTCTTTGATTTGAACATGGCAACATCTGCTTGGCAGACAGACATCAGCATGCATACTAAATTCTCTCATGCTCATTTCTAGCTTTGGTGACTTTGAGAGTCGAACTCACGTCATCTTAGTAGTCAACTGTGACATCAAATATTACTTATCTTCTAAATCTGTCTTTTAAAGACTTGAATAATTAATTAAAATCAGCAGAAGTTTTACATTCATACCAACTTTATTTCTCAGAGACACTTTATTACATCCCCGAGATTTTATCAAAGAATTACTCTCAAAAAGAAAAAATGGATTTCAAGGTAGAACTATAGAGACTAACTTATCCTGAATCTTTTCCACTCAATATTTTTGACAACAGTGAAATTGAATTCTTAGAATTATAACTCTTTGAATGAGTTGAGGGCGATGGGAGACGAACCAGGGTCTCCCAGTTCTTTCACGCAAGCCGTACGAAACAGCCTTGCAACAGGACAGCTGTGATTTATGCTCCCACACTGCGAATACACTGAAAATTAGTGAGTGGGAAAGTAACAAACGGGTTGTGGGAAGAGGACACTGATGCACTGTTTCTGCCCTTTGCTTTTCACAACAAAAACAATTCTGCAAGCGGTCTACCATCTATGCATCACTGCACCTTGACAATTTCTTATATTCTTTTTAAAACAAAAGTTTTTGGCAGCACATACTGCTCTAGTAAATAAATGGCCTGGAATTGCTTACTTTCAGGTCTGAGCATATTTCAGAATTCAGCAAAGACTGGTTGTTACTCTGAGGACAAGATGAGTGATTTAATCATGCCTCACGACCATAAATCTATCCCACATGTCTAATCCTCTGTGTAATAACTGAAAACTACGTGTACTGCTTCTGGCTTTGTGCTTCATTGTATGACTGTATCTTAGTCGCAGAGCTTTTCACAGTTTTCTCACTGATCAAGTTTATTTAAAAAGCGAAATCCGCTACACAGCGGGCTCATTTTATTGATACCACGTCTTTGACTCATGTTACTTGGCTTTTTGGGACTAATATTGAGTGAAGTTCTGGCTGTTCTCAGAAATTTAGCCTCTGTGTTTGTGAATTTATGAAGACTATTAACCTAACAACTAATTTGCAAAACAAATTAGCCTTAATTCTAAACGCTACATCCAAGATTTTTCATTGATTTCTCCTTGAAAACACGGTGAATTTTCTTACCGTTTGTCTCCGGATTTGTGTCATTCCCTTGCACCAAAGGTTCATTTGCAATTTGTTCCCCTGAAATACAACAATATGGGAAGCCATCAATCAGTCAGTGAATAAATTTGCTTCCTTTGCTAGACTCAGTTGTGATCATTAATGCAAATTTTGCACCTGTGCATAAAACAGAGAACTGTGACAGGGAAGTGATTATATAAAGACTGGAATTGGCTTACTTGTGTCTAAAATTTAAAAAATTGGTACTCTAAAGCTTTAATTGACTAATGACATGCATATGTAACTACTTATTACTGAATAGCAATTTGTCCATCTGTGCAGTATTTACAGATTTTTGGACATGCTGCCTTCTGCTTCCAGTCATGCCAACATAGGCGGAATACCTCCATCAATTGCTCATCTCATTCTGGCTTTTACAGTTTTGTTTTGTTTTTTATCCCAGTTGCAAGGCCAATGATGCCATGAGTAACAATTATATTTACCAGTTACTTAAGAAACAGAATATTATAGAGAGGCAATGTTAAGATGGTTTGAATATATATGCAGATGGGGGATAGTGGATGTACTGGACAGAGGATGCTGAATATGGAGCTGCCAGGCAGGAGGAGAAGAGGAAGACCACAGAGAGGATTCAAGGATGTAGCGAAGGAGGACATGCAGAAGGCTGGTGTGACAGAGGAGGATGCTAGGGATAGGGTGAGATGGAGGAAGTTGACCTGGTGTGATGACACTAAAAGGGAACAGCTGAAAGAAGAAGACGATAAGCACAGTGTAGTGTGCAGTCATCTTTACCAGTCTCGATGGTTGGCTGAACAACGTTGTCTTTTCTTGGAGAAGGAGATTCTGGTGCTGTGGTAGGGTTCGCAATATTGACACACACAAAAAAGAAAAGCAACATTTGAGAACATGTGTCTCGACTGCCATCCACAGAACAGCAGTCCTGCTGTATTTATCTCAGAAAGTTGAAACATAACGTTTCTCCAACTGAAAACACTACGTCCAGATGAACAGAATCAACTTTTGGGGATTTCTTTACCTGAATGCATCAAGACCTGCTATATTTAGAACAAATTTCATTATATCCCCCCTGATTAATCAGAACTAAAGCAAGTTTAATTCCATTATTATCAGCTGGGAAAGGGTGTTGGTTTGCAAAAACTTCATCTATAAATGAAACCAAACATTCGTCTGTGTTGAATTAAAATCGATTCTCTCTACAACACGGTCTTTTGGCAGAACTGGTCACAGATGAGCGACTTGCTTGTTATTTTCCTCAAAATTTCAATATCTAAACGACTTATGCCTAAAGTCTGGTATAACTGAGTATGCTTTGGTCACTTTAAAACGATTTAAATGCTAAATCAAGGTGGAAAGTGATTTCACGGTCAGCTAAAATTCATCACAAAGTTAATTTTCAGAGGTAGAATTATTTTGATTATGTCACCTCGCTGAAATTGGTTTTCAGTTGATGCACAGCAACTGATCATGCAGTGCGGACCCTTAAGCATGGCCATGTTTCCAATGAAAGAAAGCTATCATGTGTAAAATATACACAAAATCCAAATGATTTGCAAGTTATTCAAACCATGTGTTTAATTAAAATCAGTACAAAGACAACATATAACATGCTGAAAATACCGTGCTGATATATAATTTGGTGCCAGCAGAACCTTTCAAAAGAAAATGATTCATAAATGGATAAGAATGAATTCTCCACTTTATGAGAGAGGAAAAAAATGTTTCTTCACATGTAATTTTACAGATTCTACCATTAAGAAAAGATTAGAGAACTCTCTGTATATACAAAGGATAAAGGCCATCAAGCCATTATGAAAGGCTGTGAGCTTTGGTCCTCATGTAGGACTTCATCAAAAGCAGATACGACTATGGAAGAAATCAGAAAAAGCTTCAGAAGAACTGCATCAATGAATGCAAGTGCATCCCTACCTGAATTTAGACATTTCGCCTGACACTCAGCCATGGTCCTGAAATTGTTGGCATTGCCAAAACATCCTCCGTAATAGAACTGCTTGCACTCCTGACTCGAGCTGTCAAAGAAGAAGCGTGACACGAGCCCTCGACAGGGACCAGGAGCCTGTGGTAAATGACATGGGTTCTTCTTATCTAAGAAAGTAAGAGAGGGAAGAGTTGCCATAAATTCTCTTGAAACATGTAATTATTAAATTGCTGCTAAATAAATAACAGTATGTGACTTTAATATGTCGCATGATAGGGTGAGGCAAGGTGTCACAGAGGTTTCACCCAAACCCTCTGGTGTAACGACCTACACCTTTTTTCACACCTTGGATCATGTGACAGCACACGTGATTAATAGTAGGTCAGCAACCACCTCTTAAGGGACAAACCCCATTAGGGTTTAAATCCCTGGGGCATCTTTCGGTTTTAGAACTAAAGAAGCCTCCTGCATGAGATCAGACTTCAAGAAGGCCAGTCACTTTCTTTTCAAGCTCTTAAAAATAGTATTAGACATTTCGGTTCGTTTTCTGAGTCATGAAAGTCCATAGTTTTTTTTTCCATATTCGACTCCTATCTGAAATACAAAATGCATGACTCACTGAAAATAAACACAACTTCGTTCCTTCATTCTTCATTAAAGAAAGTCTGTGTTCTGTATTCCACATCATATAGAGCCACCATCACTTTGTTTGGGTAGGATCAATGGTACTTTTCAGTTTCTTTCCTTTTTATTCAGAACATAAAGCTCCAATGGCTCTGAAATTGATTTCCATAAAAAAAAACAAATAAAAATAAGCCAACTGAAACCAGTAAGAAAAAGAAACACAATGAACCCTGCTGCTTCAGTTGACTTGTCATTTGCTATGAGTGTAGTTTAACTGAGTGGCAAATTATTTTCAAAAGTATGCAATACCATCTAATAAAGCCAGTGATGGCTTCTTCCTTGAGCAGAAAGCTTCAATGCTATCCGGTTAAACAGGTCTTTATGAGAAATGCCGGACAGAAAAAAACAAGGGGCAGGCGCAACACCAAAGACGCAGGGAGGGAAGAAAAATCTATTCAAAACAGTGCGCAGTACAAGGTGCAGTACATTGCCATGAACCACTTTGCAATCACCGGTCACTCTGTCTCAGCTATCCCACTTTTTGTCTCCCCAGTGGTACAGTGACATTTCTTCTCCAGTCAAGTTTCAGATACAATCCAACAGAAGGCAAAAAGTCAACATTTCCAGCAAGAACTTCCTTATGTTCCCTTGTCCCTGGTGACCCACATTCCCTCCTCCTGCCAAGACTGTGCTTTCTTTTCTATCATATCTTTTCTGTTTCTTACTTCAGCACTACCCTTCTCCACTTTTGTTGCATATAATATCACCCTCGAGTCTCGGAGTACTGAGCCCAGGGTCTTACACCTCTAAGCTACAGTTTGATGCTCATCTAAATTCTGGATCTGCTACGGTGTGTTTTTTTTACTCGCAGTATCTCAGTTTTGTTTTATGCTTTATGCCTTTAACTGAAAGCTTATTATTCGGTAATCCAACTAAGGACGTTTATGCATGCACCCTGCAGTCACCATGTCTTTAATCTGAAATTCCCAACATCTGCAGTATGGACCACTGCAGAGATGTTTTGGAAGGATGTGAGAACCCTGCTGATTATCTGAATAAGCTGTCACAAAACTCCAAACCGTTACAAGCGACAGACTAAAGCTTGATTTCAGTCTGAAATCCAATCATGGCAATGCTATGAAATGCACTGCTTCCATTAGAGTGGCATTGTCAACTAATACAGGTGCAACTTGACAAGCTGTCAATATACCAATCAGCATGTCTCTTCAGAGATGACAATGTGCCTCTAAGCCCCCTCAGTCATACAGTCCGTGACACACAGTGTGTGTGCGATTCATTTATTAAAATATTTCTGCAATTACATCAAACTGTAATGGGATCCTCTAAATGCCTGTAGTGGTGCAAAAGCATAATCATCTTATCTTTATCCTCGCATCTAAAATGACACTTGTGGTGCATTTTATTCTATGAATATTTATTCCAAAGATTGTTAAGGCAGTGAAAGAAATTAAGTAAACATCTTAAGCCGCACATCAGTGGATTGATAAGTACAAACATCTGCTGTCAGCAAACCCACAAATTATTATTTTACGTTCTAGTGGAGATCTCACAGTCTCCAAAAATACTTAATATACAAGGCTAATTTCTGAGTAAATTATGCACAAAACAGTTGAATGTGTTCATTACATGGACTGGTGAAGACACTGTTTGAATGGTACTTTAGTCACACATTAGGATGTTCAGATCAGATTTTGTGTTAGTGTTACTTGAATAACAATAGGACTACTTGGAGAAGGATTTTAATAGGTTAGAATATGTGAAAGCAAACTATATTATACTGTCATTAACAAAAAAAAAACTTTGTACATTTCTGCTTTGGGCAAAGCTTTGTAACATCTTGCAAATACTGCATCGTCTAAAGAAAGGACCAAAAAAACGATGTTTCAGAAAAAGATTTGATCCTGGCGCTTTCATCAAGTCCATCCGATCTCTAAGAATTTATACGAAACTGTTTTTCTAGTACGTTTAGTGCAATCTGGGAACCATCAGCTCGTCTGCTTCCTGTGTGTCTAGTAGATATCCAGGCAAGACTTTATCTATATATGGAGAGACATTTTTGTTTGTTTTAATAATGAGGTCACGATTATGAACTGCATCAAGGCTGGCGCAAGGTAGTCTGAGTGGATGGCGGTCATTCGGCTCACATTACCGATCTGTGGTTCGGGTTAGGCAACAGAAACACTTTGGAGACTGAAGAAGTGACTCGGATGTGTTATGTTTGTATGGTATGACTCCTCCCCTCGGGAGTGTTGGGTGTGTCTTCTGTTTATCTCCTCCTCCAGGTTGGATGGATGACTGATTGGCTGGTTCAAACTGAGACCCTGGGTTCGTGATTGGATGAGGGATTGGACAGCATATTTAAGAACCAGCTGACACCCAACACGGCTGGCTCCCCCCTGTGTCCGCTACTCCCAACCGAACGCCAGCTGATCATTACTGCTTGAAATCTTGTGTGATAACCTTGAGTTGCCTTTGTTCGATAGTTTGTGAAAGACAGAGTCTGTGAGTTATGTTGGGTGAGTTAGAGTGCTTTTGTAAATTTTGTAAATAGTTGTCGCACATATTTCTTGTAACTTATCAACACTGTAAATACTGAGCACCGCAGCAAGTAGGCGTGAGCCGCCCTTTTTGTTTTGGAGTCGTTTTCTCATGTTTTGTGATAGGAGTTAGGTTAAGATCATGTCTTTTGTTTATTT
>VVHJ01052443.1:0-19010 GCA_015107715.1 Tylochromis polylepis
GTATCTGAAAGACCTGACACAGGAGCTGAGAGCTGATCTGGACCTTCAGCTGATCGTGTGCTGCTCACTGAAGCCTCAGCAGAAATGTCTCAGTGAAGGACGACTGTCGGGAAGACATTCTTAATGAAGGGACACAGGAGGAAAGGCTGAGGAATGAAAATGACACAAGAACTGGACTGAAGATCAGAGGAACAGGTGTGACGGAGAGATGGATCCACATCGTGGTCAGTGTGTACGAGGAGGTCAGGAGGAGGTCCAACACTGAGAGTCTGCAGCCATCTGTGAGGCACGGTGGAGGCTCTGTCATGGTTTCAGCTGCAGGTCAGTCAGTGGTGTTGGAGAGCTTTGATAAACTCATGAATTATGAAGCCTGAAAAGTGCCATCAGAGTTTGATCCACCAGCAGTAACATCTGGAAACATCTGATTGGCAGCAGCTTCATTTTTTGGCATGACAGTGATCCCCATCAGTCATGGATCAGAGCCTGGACTGAAGCAGCGTGACAGAGAACACAACAAAAGGCAGAAACATCCAAAGAAGAGCTGTGGATCGGTCAGACAGGTGACCAGGTAAAGAAGTTACACTACTTTAATGTACGTTTAATCCTTGGGCTTAAATTCACTGCCAATGTCCCGTTTTATTTATTTATTTTGACTGTGGAACCAATGTACAAAAAAAAGGAAAGAAAATCTGGGCATCACCATATCCAGATTTAAAGGTGAGCTAAAATTGACCAAACCTTCTGAGATTATTTAAATGTCAGGCTGTCGTGTTGTTATGTCTCCGTCTACGGTGGTAGGAGCACAACACGAGGGTGTTCCCGACCAAAGCCCCAAATCAAAGTCAGGATGAACACTGGTTTACAACAGCAGCTAAAAATGTCACAATAACTGAAAGCCTCTGCGGGGCGAACCGAGGCCAAAATAACAAACACGCCATCAGAGAAGTGCTGACTCTAAACTCCAACCCAGCTCCCCGAAATAAACTAAACAGTGCAAAAGGAAGCGGAGGTTCACCCCTGCAGCTTCAGCACTATTTACAGCCAAAGGAGGCAAATATTTGGACAAAGGATTGAGACAAATACACCAATCGTCACTAACCACAGGCAGCCGGGCAAAGAGATTCACACAGGGTTGGAGGAAGCACCCAGTACACACCACCTCACAGCAACAGTCATCTGACAGTCATCTTTATACGCTCAGATAAAGACTGACCAATCAGACGATCCTCTTTAAGCAGCACACAGTGACACTGGGGAGGAAGAAGTCCATTTAAACAGGACGAGACCTCCAACAGGACAACAACAGGCTCAGAGAGGAGCAGCAGGAGCAGGACCGATAAACTGACAGAGAGACAAGAGAGAAGGCAGTGGCCTGAAAGCTGAAGGCTCTGCCTCCCATTCTGCTTTTAAATACTCTAGGAACAACAAGTAATATGACTCTTCACAGCGGGCCAAACCTCGAATCTGGCAAAACATCACGAAACACAAGCTGCTGTAAGTGTTCCCGTGTTTACGGGCCTGAGCCGGTGTCTGATCTGAATCGGAGCCGTTCAACAAGCTGAACTTTTCCATGCTGGTTTGGCTTTCAGGCTGAGGGTCAAACGCAGAGACAGTCCATATCCTGCCCTCACCACTTCCTGTCTTTCTTTCTAACGACAGACGTTCCTCTCGTCTTTCTCTGACTCGGGTGACTTCGACCTCACCTTTACCTCTCCAAAGACATAAACCCGAGAGCTCGGGTGATGGATACACAGCACAAGCAGCCTGAGCTGTGTCCACGTGGAGACCGAACGTGGATTCACATATAGATGGATACGCATGACCTAAACATTAGAAACAGTGTTTCATGTAATCTATAACTTAGTTCCAGTTCAGCTCCGACAAACTTAAAACCCAAGTTTTTAGTTTTTTAAATAAAACTGCTGAGCCAGTCTGAGCTGGTTTTTATTGTCCTGTTAGTTTTTTAATGAAAATGAACAAGTTTAATCTCAAACTGAAATCTTTCCTCCTTTTACTGAAGGCCTGGCTGCACCACAGTGTTATACACAGCCAACAACAACAATAATAATAATAATAATAATATCATCATTATATAAAATGTCTCAGTGGTCCTGTCAGGCCTTTCCTCTGCTGAGCACAGCTCCGCCTCCAGGCTCGGCACTTCCTGTGACCCAGCATATTCTCATATTTGAGACACTGCCACAGTCATCTGATGGCGACATTAAAACCAGGGAGCGGTGGGGTGGATAGCACCGATCATCCCCTCACAAACAGCTGGAAGTCGCCCTGATGTTCACGTGGAGCCCAGATGTTCAGGCAGCAGTTCTGCTCTGCAGCGTTCAGCAGATGCATGCACTGCCCTGACTCTGAAGCATTAGTTAAAACCATCACACAAACTTTCTTACCGCTGTGACGACCCACTCCACTCCTTCCTTTCGGTTAGTGTGGCAGGTCTGAGGTGTGGCTCCGTTCCCGCACCCGGGCCCAGAGTGCTGTGCTCTGTAAAAGCCCTCAGAGCACAGAGCTGGCTGGCTCTCCTCTCTCTCAGACACCTCCTCGGATGCTGGCTGCTCTTTGGTTTTTAAACCAAACAGCCGTGCAGACACTGTTTCGCACCCATTCACACCTGTCTGTACCTACGCACAGCAGGGCTGTCCTTGTTTCTTTTTAAATAAAGTTTTTTTGGTGCCTCTGTGACACGCAGACGTCCCACACACTGCACCGCGACTTGGTGTTGTGAGATCCGGCTGGTTTGATTTGATTTGGGTGGTTTGGGATTTGACCAATCAGAGTCTTTGCACCTTTCTGAGAGACCTGAGCCAAAGGGTGCATTAAGCGCTGTGGGTTAATGAGACGCCTGCAGGAGACCCTGCTGAAGAATGAACTGCAGCTCGTACCCACCCGGAGTTTCAGCAGCAGCGACGCCCCAGCTCACTGCACGCTGAAGCACACGCTACCGACAAAACGAAGGAATGGGATAAACGGATGACTTCAAAGTTATTTATGAGATGTCCCTGCATGAAAAGCAGATAAGATATGTAAATGTCTCTAAAGATAATTTCAAAGATTTCTCATTAATCATGTTCTAATATCTGACAGCTGTTTGATGAATGAGCCGCAGCAGTTTTGCTGCTTTGTGAGGACACTGGTTGGATTGGACTGTGATGAAGATGAAGCAGAGCTGAAGAATGAAAAAGGAAAGGAAGCGAGGACATACATAAAACTCTTTAAGATGAGGTTTTGGTGTTGAAGTCTCTCTTTGGACTGCAGAACACTGTGACGCGTCGATGTGAAGGACGCAGAGTTCTCAGAGCTCTCAGTGCTTTCATCACGTCACACAGAGAACTCGGCCTTTTTCTTCTATTTGTAGCTCATCAAAAGGCATTTTTGTGCCTTTGCCCCTCGTCTGCCACTAGACTGTAAACGTCAGGCACTCAGGACAGCCGACGATGGAGCCACTCTCTTTGTTTCTGTCTTCTAAAGCCAGAACAATTACAGCGGGGGCTGAAAATGGACATTTGCTGTGAAAATCCATTCAATATGTTGTTCCAGAAATGAAACGACTCGGTGTGGATGAAGAAATAATGGCCCACTGTCAGTCTATCTGATGGACCAGAGTGTGTTTTATTAAGTCTGATGAAGCTGCGTCTCAAAGAATATTAACATCTAAACGTGCCTTCATTCTCCGAGGACCTTCCAAGGCCCTAAAGTGCTAAAACACACAGACCAGGTCAGCATGAGAGACAAGTTTGAGAGCTGAGATACAGGTGATAGACATCAGGAAGGCAAACCTTCAAAATAAAACAGGCAATAAACAACTCAGTAATGATAATAAGAATGATAATCACAGGTAGTCACCTGTTCACCAGGTGTGCAGGACTAACGCTGACCTCAGGAATGAATTCTGTTCTAAGTTGTGTAGTGTCAGAGGAAAGCAGGCGGTCGTTCTCGGGTGTTCTCCGGCTTCTGTCCGAATGTGGTTCGCACGTTCTCTCACAGCAGACAGACTCATTCCAACCAGAAAAAGTCCACACCCACTCAGTTCACCCACAGGATAAACGAAGCTCCACATCAGCTGTAGTCGGTGACCCCACCATTCATCCATCTGAGTCACGAGAGCCGTCTGAGCGTCATCCCTCACCGTTATGAATCCTGCTTTTATTTCCGCTCGCAGCCTCGATCCAATCAGACAGCCTTAATGAATCCCGCAGGTCGTTGGAGCCTCGCTCCAACATCAACGTCTCACTAAAGTCTTCGCGTCTAATTGATTTCATGCTTTACAAGCCCTTTGAGATTCAGCGCTCACGTCTGGCCCAGACGTGGACGATGATCACGTCCATAGATAATTTGCTCCAGTTTGCCCGCTCACCTGTCTCTGTTCCTGCCTTCATCCATCAGTCTCAGCAGACGCCGCTCACGCTTCTGTATCAGCGTGCACGCTCCCTGTAACAGAGTAAAAGTAAAAGTTACGTACTGTAGCTAGTTACTCTGTCACAGTAACTAGTCTGTTACTGGTTACTATTAGCGTCTTACATTTTCTCACAGTTGAAATGGACTCTGCGCACTCTGTCTGCAAGGACCCGAAGTGTACCTGCATGAAAACACGCACACTGCTACACACCTTTCTTTCCTACAGACTGACTGTAATTAATAAGGAAAAACAGCTTCAGTGTGTCGTGTTACTAATGTGCTAACATCCCTCTCTGTGCTGAAGCACGGCTGAACTGTGATTTGAGCTTTTTGTTTTGGAGCAGATAAATCGTCTTCTTTTCTGCTTCAGGTTAACTCTGAGCTGAGGGGCGTGCCTACGAAGAGAGATGAATCAGCCCATCAGTCTCTTAGGTCTGACCTGTTAGATCACCATGGTAACACATCACCTGGTCGGGAGCAGGCAGGCTGTAAGTGCCTCTTTTCTTGCCTGCTTAGCCGCACCAAACACCTGCTGGTGTGAGCATGCTCAGAGTCTGAAGAGGTAAGGTGATCCTGACTCCCTCCCTCATAGTTACTAACTCGTATGTTCCTCGTGTTTTCAGCTGTAGTGATGTCAGATATGTTAGAAAGAATTCATCAGCTGTGTCCTCTTTTCTCTCCTCCTCTGGAGGAGGACACTGTGTCCATGCTGCTCTGATGCTTCTCCATGACTCTGTGTTAAAGGTCAGTGGACTCTGTGAGGACTCTGAGGAGTCTGAGGACTCTGTGTGGACTCTGTGTGGACTCTGAGGAGTCTGAGGACTCTGTGTGGACTCTGATGACTCTGAGCACTTTGCGTGGACTCTGTGAGGATTCTGAGGACTTTGTGAGGACCCTGAGGACTCTGTCTGGACTCTGTGTGGACTCTGAGGACTCTGTGTGGACTCTGTGTTGACTCTGTCTGGACTCTGTGTGGACTCTGAGGACTCTGTGTGGACTCTGAGCGGACTCTGAGGACTTTGTGTGGACTGTGTGGACTCTGATGACTCTGAGGACTCTGTGGGGACTCTGTGAGGAGTCTGTGAGGACTCTGTGATGACTCTGCGAGGACTCTGTGTGGACTCTGAGCGGACTCTGAGCACTTTGTGTGGACTCTGTGAGGACTCTGAGCGGACTCTGAGCACTTTGTGTGGACTCTGTGAGGATTCTGAGGACTTTGTGAGGACTCTGTGAAGACTGAGTGGATTTTGTGTGGACTCTTTGTGGACTCTGTCTGGACTCTGTGAGGACTCTGTGTGGACTCTGAGGACCCTGAGTGGCCTCTGTGAGGCCTCTCTGAGGACTCTGTGGGGACTCTGTGTGGACTCTGTGAGGACTCTGTGGGACTAACAGACGTCAGCATGTTCAGGTGGAATGCGAGCAGAGGGAACAATGAGCTGGAAGACGTTCTCAGAGATGGAGAATGTTCTTCTCGTGCTCCGGGAACACAAAGCAGAGGTTAGCGTGTGGTTGGATGGAAATGGGAACGCGCAGCTCCATCACGTCTCTGTTTCCTGGGGACTTTTTTGGCACAGACAACGAGCTGCCGATAACCACATTAAACTCTCATCAGGACGGATTTTCTCCTCCTGATTGAATTGACTCGGCGTGTGGAACGGCTGCTTCGTTAACCTCGCCGTCTCTGACTGGCAGTCCCCCGCTCTACGCCTGCTATTCTCGTTCTTTCTGTCTGCTTCTGATTGGATCTGCTGTTAGCAAGGAGCTCAAGATCACTTCCATCAGCTGTGTTTGGCTAACACGGATTCTCTGCAGGCAGTCATGTGGAAAACTGCAGAGACAAACATGCTTAATGTTTCGTTATATTGAACCCTAAGAATGCAGTACTTTAATAGCACCACAGATAAAGTACACAGTACACAGATGTGCTGGTTCTGCACACCATCCTGATGCTGCTGCACGCTCACAGACCTGCACAGAGGAGCATCAGATGTGTCGGACTCACAGGTCTGAATCATTTTCTGTCTTCATTTATTTTTCTTTTTGTGTATTTGTGCATAACAGAGGAAAACGTAAACATGATTTCACTGAGAGTGAAATCATTTTTATTGGTGAATGACGCTGAAGTGAGCTTGAGTCTGCATTCCTTCCAGTGATGACAGAAGCCGTGGGTCCCCGCAGGCGTCTCGGCCTGCAGCAGGATGGGTCTCGATGCAGTCTGCTGTGGACGATCTCACCCTGCAGCTGTTGGTGCAGATAAACTGTACTTTTCTCCAGTCTGGCCTCTTCACAGCAGGCTCAAGTCTTCAAACGTCTGCTTCTGAGACGCAGCACGCTCTGTGGCCTGAGCTTCTGTGCATTATTCAAGTATGCAGGCAGAAAACCACGTCCTCAGCTTCATCTGCTGTACAGAGCACTGAATCTAAGTAGTCGCAGCTGATTTGCACTCATATTACATGCAATAGTAAGAAAACAACCACCTCAAACACTGACCTTTGATTATTAGGAGGTAAGATTTTCAGACGTATACATACAGGAATCCTGCAGTCTGACCACAAGTCTGAATCTAAAAGCTGAAGTAAATCCAGTGAAACAGCTGAAGACAAACATGTTTTCTGTCGGTTATCATTAATGTCGGTGCGTGCACACGTGCAGGGTTCATCAGAAGCTGTGTTCAGTATTTAATGTATATGAATCCCTGTTTGTGAGCAGGTATTTGTTTTTCATTTCTCTGCCCCCCCTCGTCCCTGCCGCCCTGCTGTTACAGCCTCACAGCATCGATGAAAGGTTTCCTCATGCTTCACCACAGTCAGGAACATCTGAAGGGTTCTGAGTAACCCTGCTGTCCGTCCAAAGCAATAAGATAAAGTTAGAGATGAATGAAGTTTGAGCTACATCCAAGAAAATCCCCAAACCCCAACGATTAAACAAACCTCGAACCTCTGGAGCCGGACCTGAAGCAGTGCTGAAGCTGTGAAAGCTTCCAGCATTATTCATCACCACACTTCATAACGATGGACATCACACAGCAGCTGTGGTGTCTGATTCCTGCCAACAAAGTGACAACGGAGGGCTGAGAGTGTAGCCCCGCCCTGAATCCTCTGCTAAACCAATCAGGAAGCTGTTTGCTGAGCTCAGAGGTTTCTCATAGACTGTCATACAATCAGACTGCTTTTTACTGCCATGAGAGTCGCCCCCTGGTGGACATCGTAAAGAATGCAGGTTTGAGGCGCTTTCACGCCGGTCCTTCTCACACGTACAAAACGTTTGTCTTTTAATCCACCTTTTATATAAAGCCTGTGTAATAATGGGGGGAGGGGCGTGGCCAGTCTGCGTTACAGGCAGGTGCATCAGCTCGTCTGTTAGACATCACTTCGTCACTGTTTCAGGGGATTTTGGAGCTCGCTGTCATTATCGGAGTGTCCTTAGATTTTAAAGAACAAACCAATAATCACATGAACGATACCTGATCACCTTAATGAGCTCCTAACGAACCTGCTGGGCATTGTTTGTCTGCAGTTCAGTTCAGACTGAATTGCATCACTACTATTAAACATAATATGAATACTATAAGACGAATCATCACTCTCACAGAAACAGTGACATGATATGAAAGTTTGCAGTGCTGCACAGGCTGGTGTGTTACAGCAGGAGGAATAAAGTTGTTGTTTCTTCTGTCAGGTCTCACCAAAGCACAGAGTCTTCCTCCTCCGTGTGTCCGTGACAGGCTGGGGTCACGACCGCAGGATATGGCGGTAATTTACATTCCACTGAAGTACAGCATGGTCCTGTGCGTCTGCGTTACTCTGAGTCCTTCTTCACTTCAAATCGCCCTTACAGTGTGTGCGAATGCAGTGGGACTACTTTCCTCAGCCGTCTAAAGGCTCGCGACGGCTCACTGCTCATGTGGATTCTTTCAAATCCAAACTTTTTTCTCTTCTTTTAATCACGTTTTTGTGTTCTTGGGACCACCTCCACGTGCGAATGTGTGTGTGAGAGTGTGTACACTGGGGTCTCCTTTCCATGTGACAGAGGTGCAGCTTGTTCTGCTCAGACTAAACTGAAGGTAGAACCGGGACAAAGAACATTTGCATATGTGACTCCATCCATCCATCCATCCATCCATCTTCTCCCGCTTATCCGGGGCCGGGTCGCGGGGGCAGCCTAAGCAGAGAAGCCCAGACCTCCCTCTCCCCGACTCTTTTAGTGATAATGGTGCTGTTCTCTTCCACTGCAGCTGTAAAAATATTAAAACGTATTTCAAACTTTAACAGCTGTGTGTGTTAAAGAAGAAAGAAACTCCGTGTTCACGTTTCACATCTGCTATCAAAGAGCTTTGCCTTCAGTTCTAGTTTAAAACGTTTGGCTTTCCAAAATCCTTCAAAAGAGAAAAAACCCTTTCTGGCTAAAACATTCAGCTCCAAATCTCTGCGGACCAAAGCTGGATCATCATCATCATCATCATCATCATCTGCTGTGTGTGAAAATGATTTTGTTCATTCATTCAGCAGAAGCCGTGAGTCAGGAGCATAGTGTGCCTTCAGACCGCAAACGCCACACAACCAGACCCAGGTGGTCCCAGTCACTCACCTGACCACGCCCATCAGGCACCTGCAACACAAACACACTGACACAAGTAACGCAGGTCATCAACCAGGTCATTAGAGATGAAGGGGCGTGGCCTCTGCATCAGGGGACGAGGCGGTGCACGGTGGAGAAAGGAACATGTGGGATCGGTCTGTGAAGGACAAACAGCTCTGATCCAGCTGTGGTGCCTTCAAAGACACACATGTTTAACCCCACTGTTGATCTGAGAACTCAAGAACCTTTGTAATAACTGTAACTGTAATGTGATTACTGAATTCAGTACAATAACACTCGACGCCGGTCGTTACCGTCACCAACCCTGTCATGTGACCTGTTGAGCTAATTATGAGACAGTTTCAGGTCACCTTACAGAGTAATGGCAATGTAGTGTAACTAATTACTTTCTCCAGCAAGTAATTAAGTATCATACTTTTAAGAAAAGTAAAGCGTCATTAGTAATCCATTACCCCACACCTTGGCTCTGACGACTCACCTGATCGTTGGTGAGTCAGCTGGGACTCTTTCACCACCTTAAACAAGTCCAGCCGGCTGCTTTTTAAGCTCTTAGGCCAAAACAATAAGCACGCCTGACCCTCCGAGCTCCGCTGGCCATGCGTCTTCTACACCTGCACCTCGACCGCAGAGCTCGACGCACAGGTGCGGGAGATGCACGTGAGCTGGGCCGAGCCCGGCTGAACCGTCGCGTGTCCTGTGGCATCCATCTCCGTGGTCTAAATACGCGAGTGTACTTGCAGCTGTCATCGACACTTTAAGAATGAATTTGGTTTCAGTGGCGGTGAGTAATACTTGTATTCATCACTGACAAGTGATGAAGTCCTCTCTGGGCTTTATCGGCAGGAGACTTTTGCCCTGCTGCAGACTTCATCTTGATGAGCTGCACGTACCAAAAAGGAAAGCGAGCTCGGCTTAGCTCGGCGGCGGTAACGAAGCGCTTTCATTAGGTTTCGATCGGTCGACTGATGCCGTCTCTGTGTTCAGACTCGCAAAGAAGATCAACAGCAGGCTTATCAACGTTTCTTTAATTCTCCTTTATCAGAACTGTCACATAGCAACAGAAACAAAGTCATACACATGTCAGCTCCCTGAAAGAGAAGCTTTTCTGCTCTTTTAATACATGAAAATACCCATTTTGTTCTGTCAAAATAAATACTGAAGACTTTTATAAAAGTCATTTTGTCTCCTTTGGACAGGTTATGAGAGTTATATGTTTTATTTATATACACATTCATGCCGTAGGCTGTGAACATACATGAAGAAGTTAAAGAGTCGACATTCAGAACCCGTCAGAGGTTTGGTCCAAACCTCTGACGGGTTCTGCAGACGTGATTCAGAGCAGGAGGAAGATGCACTAGAAGTGCAGCTGGCAGCTGCTGTTCACATCCTGCTGCGTGCATACATTCTGCACTCTGCTGGGAGTCTGTATCACCATTCTGTCAATGCCATCAACAAAAGATACAGCTGTGCGGTGAAAGTGAAACCTTGCAGGAGCATCCAGAGTGTTTCCTATAAAGCAGGACTTGGACAGCAGCCGCCTGCTCGGTCCCAAAGAGATGTGTGAGCTCACGAAGGCAGAAACCTCTTGACTGCAGTGGATAAGCTGGAGTTTATGAACATACCGGAGCTGTAGTACAGTCACAAAAAACCCAGAGATATGAAGATGTGGCGTGTTGTTGTGTTTCTCTAAATGCTTTCAACAGACTGAAATTAAACTCATCAGTTTCCTTCCTTTAACCACAGGAACAAACTTTGTGTGGCCAGATCAGTACGTCCTGCTGCTGCTGCGTGGACTTTTAGGTTCTAGTGAGAGTAGAAACGGAGAGTAGAAACTGACGTCTGCAGTCACAAAGCCGAACTTTCAATGAGAGACCTCTGCAGCACTCTGAGCGTGAGCACGCAGCGCTAATCCAAGGCTGTCGTTGGACTTCAGAAGCTCTACTGTCCTCATCGTGGAGGCGTTTCCGGTTTGGCTGCACGGCCCTCTGACCTCACACCTGCTCCCCAAGAGACAGATGATGCTTTTGGTACGTTTGAAAAGACCTGTCCCATCAGGTCGGAGAGCTCGGGTTTCCAACACACACAAACATGTGAACACAAGGACGGACACTGACTGATGTCACAGAAAGACCGTCGAAAGGAAGACTGACGGTTTAGAGATGCTGAGAACACGAACGTGTCTGCAGCGCTGTCAGCTGCTTAAAGCCACAATTGACACCAGAAAGAGGCGATGCTGCTGCTCGCCAACCCGCTCTGACGACTTAAATGTGACGTTCAGCGGTGTGAGGACTCCGACGTCACACTGATAATAATAATAAATGAGAAATAATTCTGATAAACTTCTGAATATAACTGCATGTCATAATCTACACTTTAAACGGAACTTTTAGAGCTCCCTTCATTTAGACTTCCAAAACCTTCCTTTGATTTTTGAGGATAAATAAACGGCCTTAATGCCGTGCACCAGCGGGAGGCATTCCTGTTTAACTGCTGGATCTAAACTGATGGATGATTTGCAGAAAGAAGACGCTCCGGTAGTTCCCAGCTATCTTTAAAGGAGTGGACATGCGGTACATTTGAAAGCAGCTGATGCTTAGATGTACGTCAGAAATATGATTTCCCCAGTAAATTCACAGGATCTATGAGAGGACGGCAGACGTTACGGATACGTCCTTCATGGTTTAAAGCTGAAACAGAAACGTGCAGGGAACAATCCAGCCTTTCTCATGCTAAAACATACACGCGGTTAAAAAGCAACGTTCAAAAGTTACAGAAGCTTCCACGACGGACCGTCATCACATCCTCAGACCACCAGCAGAGCAGCGTTTACTCAGCAACCGCGCAGTGACGCCTTCATCTGCACGCTTCCTGTTGGGCCTGCAGACCAGGAACCCGAACCCTTCACGAACTTTTCATGACAAAAGCAGCTTTGAAGTATTTGCACTGAAGAATATTTCCTGTTTGCCCTTCATGAACGCCCTGCTCTCCCGCTCTCAGGGACACTCGCACAGACCCAAGGCGGCCCGGGTTGGAGCTGCGCTTCCAGAGACGCGAGCAGTGAGAACGGCATTTGATCCAGTTACAGGAAATTACTCCAAATTGCAAAGGACTGTGGGCAGAGGTGGAACGCGTCTGAGCCCTGAAAGCCAACTGCTTTTCAATTTTGGAGAATCGAGCGCAAGAACATTATGAACCGAGGTCTAACCACGGTCTGGGCACGCTGCTTCTCCTGAATTTTTATGAGTTGGTGTAAACACGGAACAATAAGGGCTTAATGTCAATGCCTTTTAAATTTAAAATGATACACGAGTGCACAGATATGCCGGCCTCGCCACGCATTCACAGGCCAAAGCGTAACTGAATAACTGTGTTTATGACCACGCTCACCATCTGCACAGCGCACACATCCACCCGTGTGTCGGAGCAGCACGGGTGTTGATGTCAGTCTGGGAGCTTGAACGTGGTTGGACAGATCCTCTGATGATGTCTAATTACCTTTCCATGTCACGAGCTCCTCGCCTGTGTTTGTGCCGCAGCATGCGCGCGCAGCGGTGCGTCCCTCTGATTAAGAGACCTGAGAGGACTGTTTGTCCTCCTGCTCTGCCTCTGCGTGACATCGGCCCCGGTCTCTCAGTTTTGTTGCTTTATAGATATCTTTTCATTAAGCAGCTCTGTGGAGTGGAGGAATGTTTTGATCAGCGAAAGAAGAGCCAGAAACAAGAAGAGTTAGTTGAATGTGCTCTTTGTTTGCAGTAAAGAAAGCAGAAGGAGAGCCTGCTCCGATATGAAACTTTCCCGTTTGCTCACAGTCAAACCTTCACTCGTGTTTTTGTGAAGAACATTTTGACCAAATGAGGAGTAAGCAGTAAGCAGCCACTAAGCAGCCGTAGAGTGACCTGGGTTCCACAATGTTAGCACAAAGTGCCGATTGAAATGAGCGGCAGAGAAGCCGCGGCGGCATCTTTCATTTCACCATCGTCCCTCCAAAGCCAGCATCTGCTTCTCTTTTGTCTCCTGCTAGTTTCTAGCGCCGGTGCGCGGTTTGACCGGGTGTGTCGGACCTGCCTGTGAGCGCTTAATAAACCACCGACTGCAAAATGAAGACGTACACGTTGCAGAGCTGCGGTTCGAGCCTCACACACCTGAGTCTCTCAGCCACCTTCAGCACAAGTGAGGGTGACGTCCACGCGCGATCCCTCCTGCTCGGTACGCTTGACTTTTCACCGACGTCCTGCTTGCCGTAGCGCTCACTCCAGAGGCGCTGGGGCCGCTGAGATTACAGGAGCGTCCTCGCCTCGAGGCCTTTACACGCTGAGCGCGCTGCAAAAAAAAAAAAAAAACCCCACACGAAATTCTGAATTTTTCACATGCACACTCGTCGTGGAACGTGCACACGCACAGACAGCGCTGCGATCTGATCGGTCAGACTCAGTTTAATAGTGTGAAATGATGCGTGACGGCCTCGTGTCAACGAGAAAACACAGCAGCAGCAGCAGGCAGGACGAGTCCTGCACGGAGGCACGCGGGGAAACAGACGTGACCGAGTGTCCAGCTTCATGAGTGCAAACGCTTGTTTATGAGAGGCTCTGCAGAGGGGACGCGGTGTGTCGGGGTGCTGAATCACCTTTGAGAGCACTCACAAACACATCTGACAACACCGACACAACCGACACTTACAATCACTCATCACAGCAATCATTCAGGTGGTGGCGGTGTGAGCACAGCAGCCTCTGTAATAATGCACTTGGACAGTTTAAATCAAGGCTTCAACGTAGCCTTGGAGCCACATTTTGCTCTCAGTCGAGTGAGGATTTAGGAGACTGTGTGGATGTTCAGAAAAAGCAGAGTTAGAAACTGAAACACTCGGTTTAAAGGCTCATTTTACCGAACGATCACAGTCATTCACAGGGACAGCGCGGAAACCACAGGACGATAAACAGGTCCACTGAGTGTCATCAGAATGCTTTGGCCACATGATTCATTTCCAAGGCTCGCAGCAGCACAGTCATTAATCACGTCCTCCTGCAGACATCACTGCCACGTGTGGCGGCCAGCGGTGACAGCGCCGTCCTGGTTCTGCTCGGGGTCGCTCAGCCTCGCTCGGACGACAGAACCGACACGACACGGTGCTGGCTTCATACGCTCGCCCCACGGGCAGGTCAACCAGACCTGGCAGTGTCCTGCTGGGCTCTGGATTTGTAGCATCGATGATGGATTTCAGCTCCAGATGCGTGAAGGCGGCGGTGTCCGTGTCGTGTCCGTGCCGTTGGTCACAAGCAGGACTCGTGAGACTCTATGTGGGTGTGCAGGGACTTCTTCTCCTGCTCCGAGTGGTTCCCATTGTGGAGCACGCAATACCTGAAAACACAGACGGAGGGCGTTAATTCCACTTAACAGGTGAAACCAGAAACAAGCAGCCTCCAAAATTACAAATCTGACTCGCTGACAGCTAAAAGTTTCCACTATTCACACTGCTTTCAGTGTCTGCTGAGGCTGTGAGATCATTCAAATAAGCAGAATAAGAGAGCATGGAGAGGAGGAAAGCGCTCTCAGTGAGTCTGTCTGTCGGGCTGAAACACTAAACCAGCACACATCCACAGGCTTCTGCTTTACTGTCACATTTATGGTGCATATTTTGGGGCAGCAGCATCCAAATCCCAGCTGAACTGCTGAAAGTTGACACTGATTGGGCCACCACAAAAATCCATGAGCTCATCGGAGCAGCAAGTGAAAAATAAAACACCTGAAAAGTGGAGGAAAGATCTGAATGAGAAGTCAGAGCTGAGTGGATAAGTGGTGTGGAGTTACGTGAAACCATCTGCGACCTGACAAACACTCAGAGGAAACAGGTCTGGGACTTTACTCCAACACACACAACACATGGATCGACAAAAAGGAAAGTCACTTTCTTATATAAAGAACTGTTCAGAGAGGGAAGTAAAGTGATATCAGCTAACGCCTGTTATCGCTGTCACAAAGGGAAAAGACGCATTTCCGGCACGTCCCGGTGACAGGACGGTGACTGAGAGGAGCTTTCGAAGCCCACAGCAGTCAGACTGAGAGGACAACGACACACCGAGCGTTCACCGGCTGAGCTAAAACACACACCATCCCCAAACCAGAGCTAAATACTGACGTGAAACCTCATGAGAAACTGCTGCACTTCACATCGGCATGAAAACGAAATAATGAGAGGAGCTGGAGGGAGCAACCATCCCTAAACACATGCAAAACAAATCAGATGTGCTCTGATGCGGACGCAGAGAAAAGATCGCCTAAATGATGTTTCCTATTAATGTGGACGAATGTAATAATCGACCACGCTGTTCTACATGAGGTGTGCTGAAAAATATGAGCATCATCGAGAAGAGGCTCAGACAGAAAGGATGCCTCGATGAACGTTCAGTGTGAAACGGCCAGTGAAGCTAAGAAAAAACACAAGTTTCCGATATCAGGAACTGATTGTGACCCAGCTGGGAGGAGGTGCTGGGACGTGAACGAGGGCGACGTTCATTTGCTCCGACTCGTTCTGAACACGCCGACTCCGGCGTGACATCCTCCGGGCTGAGCGGCACGAAGGACGACAGAAACGTCTGCACGGATATTACCTGAAGGAGGCCTCACAAACCCCCAGAGACAACTCGTGTGTGCGACACGCACTGGGCTCAGCGCGCTCACAGGTGTGTGCGTGATTGCATGCACGTTGTGTGTATGCAGACCGTGCGCGCGCCCCGCCGCAGGCTAAAGCCATTACGAGCTGTTTACGCCAACACCCTGGCCCAGCACACTTCCTGCCGACTAACTGGCCGTGAAATGCGCCTTCCAGACAGCTGCACATTCTCGTCACAGCACAACTCCAAATTGCTGCCACATTGCGGCGTCCAACCCTCGCCGGCCTCGCTGAGGGGGGAACAGACACGCTGGCCCAATCGGGACCCTCACTTGGATTCCAGCGCTCCACCTTTACCTGCCAGGGTGATGTGACCTCGTGACATCATCACGTCACATGACGCATTGCCTCAATGAATCAGCCCACGGTTTCTCAGTCTGATTATGAACTTGTTCACGAGAAAGAGGCGGAGTTTACAGCACGTAACCAATCAGGAGCATGGACAGGTGTACGGAGAGTATTTTAGTTATGTAAGTTTCCTCAAGGTGCTTTAATATTGTAAGGCAGTAAACAATAAAACAACAAAGGAAGACAAAAGGAACATATCAGAAAAATGCTCCTAAATGAAAAGACGTGTTAAAGTTAAACGGCCTCAGGGAAATTACAGAAAAATTATTTAAGCATTTTTATTTTATTAGTCATTTTTAGAAGAGTAAGTATGCTCAGTTATACATTTTATATGAGTGAAACACGTGCTGGGCTTTGTAGTGTCTCATATCAGTGGCTCACTGGCTCAGAGCGGGAAAACCGTGGTCGGAGACCTCCACGGAGACCTCGTCGCCTCTGCCACGCTTGCTTTGAAGACGGGGACTGTGACCAGATCAGCTGCGGTGGGGATGAGCTGGAGTCGGTGCGTGACCGAATGTGGTCACGGTGCCAGATACACTCTGCAAAAATTATCTGCAAAAGTCACAGAAATTCAGTCCAAGTTCAGAGGTCTGGTGCAGAAATGCGTCCACCAACAGTGACGTAGTCGCTGCAGCGTGAACTACAACCTGAACGACCGCTGACTCCGGTCTCGGGTTCGTGATCATGGGGAGGCCGCGGTCCTGTTTTCACTGAGGAATCGTACCTGTGCCTCTCCTCTTTGAAGCACAGAGCTGGACCTGAAGCATCTCTGCTGCTTCACCGTGCCGGCCTCAGGTCTGCTGCCGGTCGTTTCCTGGATTTCAGGCTGCAGGTCTGGTTTGTGCTCGGTTCGCGTTTGCCCCGTCAGCCTCGGGCTTTTCACTGGTTTGTCTGTGAGCCTCAGGCTGTCGCTGCCTTTAATGGCCTGCAGGGGGGTCCTCGTGTGGCGCAGCTGTGACGGCGGCTCTCCGCCTGTGGATCCTGTGACAGCGAGCCGTCGTGTGAGCAGACTGTGTTTTCTGCTTTGCTGTGTCCAGCAACACCTGTGAAACAGCCCACCAATCAGAGACAAGGAAACCAACCATAATGCATTAAAATGTGACGTAGCAGCACTTTTAATAAAGGACCCGAGCTGACCTACACCAGCGTGCAGCAGTTTCATTCATCGCTCAGGTCTGCACGAGCACAGACAGTCGTTCAGGAAGTCGACTGAAGGCAGGAATGCACTTTCATATCTGGAAGAAGTGAAACTGTGGAGCCGGATCCGTCCTGTGTTTAGCCCAGGCTTTGTTTGTACACAGCTGAGCCGACGGGCCAACTGGCAGAGCAGGAGGGAGATGTGTTTAACGAGGCCCGGATCACAGGCAGACTAAACATCTCTGCATATTCTGGGCACCAGTGTGGCCAGCATTCATCTTGATGAAGTGCCCCTGAGCAAGACTTTGAATGTGCTGAGCAACGGACGTGACGTGCCCGTGCGCACGGGGGAGGAAAGCCTTTCCCGGTGAAGACGAATACGAGCCAGATAACGTTTCATATGCTGTGATCTGGACTGCCGCACTTCCAGATAATAAACAGCATTTTCTCTGAGCTCACAGGAAACTTCATGTTCCCAACTTTCCCGACGTGGAGCCGGGCTGATGAAAACAGCGAGCGTGCACAAGTTTGACTGGAAACGAAATGTGTTTGAACATCTGCGGTAAGAACGAGAAGAGATGGTGACGTCGGGCTGTGTTTGTGCCTCAGCAGAACAAACTCTGCGATCGTCGCTTCGTTTTTCAGTCATTTTCCAGCTGAAATCAGAAGAAAGCTCGATAAAAAAATCGCGATCCACCTTTATTCTTCTTCCAAATGAAACATGTCAGTGTGACGGTGTGGGCAGCTCAGCGCGTGTGAAGCAGCTATGAATTTAGCGCCAAGACTCCGAGTTTCAGTATCGCCATCCCTCCTCGTGCTCTGTGTCATCTGATGAATGTTATTAGAGCTCGTCCAATCGCTGTGCAGCTGTTTCTGACGTTCACAGTTTCCTGTCAGTCAGGCGTGCGCCGATAAATCCATCTGTCAACGTCGCGGCGTCTTTGAGAGCACAAACGGCAAACGGCAGGGATGGAGGCAAACCCAGCGTCACAGAGCACCTTTATGGGGGCGTGGCCAGGCTGGCGTGATGAAATGATGCATGAATAACAGTCAGAGTCTTGCTGAGGTCACACGTTTCTGGCTTTTCACGTGTCATTTAGTGCCGTCTAGTATGAAAGGCTCAAATCACTGCGTGCTGCGGCACATTTTAAATTTCACGGGATCAGAGGCACAGAAGCACCGCGGCCGCCTGAGGGAGAAAAATGATGTCGGGAACAGGTCGTTTAAAAAAAACGATTAGAAATGAGTTCCTGCCTCACTGCAGTCTCCTCTTTAGAGGCCGACGCGCTCGTACTCGCCTGCATTAACCCGAGATTAACCTGACACGTAAACTCGCCTTCCTTTGTCGAGTCCGTGTACGACGGAGATTACCAACAAAGTGCTGTCACTAAGGTTACAGGTTAATCATCTGCACGGCGTGTCCTCGGTGCTCAGTTTCAAAAGGTGAAAAGTTCATAGTTGGAAGAAAAACCTCCGTGTTGGAATTATTATTTCATATTTTCATTTATACACTGCTCAAAAAACATAAAGGGAACACTCAAACAACACAATGTAACTCCAAGTCAGTCACACTTGTGTGAAATCAAACTGTCCACTTAGGAAGCAACACTGACTGACAATCAGTTTCACATGCTGTTGTGCAAATGGAATAGACAACAGGTGGAAATTATAGGCAATTAGCAAGACATCCCCAATAAAGGAGTGGTTCTGCAGGTGGTGACCACAGACCACTTCTCAGTACCTATGCTTTCTGGATGATGTTTTGGTCACTTTTGAATGCTGGCGCTGATTTCACTCTAGTGGTAGCATGAGACGGAGTCTACAACCCACACAAGTGGCTCAGGTA